>JAJJBR010001659.1:0-20741 GCA_022817965.1 Solanum lycopersicoides | reverse complement strand
CTGAGAGGACGTGGATATAACTAAAAGAACAATTTTCCAGCAGAAAATGCAATTGATCAGCGAATTAACACACCATGGAAATAAGTCTCAGAGCAATTACCTCACTGCTAAAGAACCAGAGCAACATGTAAGCACACATTCCTCCGATTGGTGGTGCCCCAGGTCCTGAACAATGGACATGTTACATTCTCGAATATAAGTTACACTACGAAATACACTGGAGATGAGCAGGAGACTTCATACATAATAATGAACAAAAACTGTAAAACAGGAATCTTCAAACAACATCAAACAAGGCCACTGTCTCCCTGCCAACTTCACCACTCTGTCACTTATCAAACCACATCAGCACCTTGCAGCTTCATCAACAACCAACAAAAAGACAAAAAAACAAAAAAAAAAAAAAAAACCACAAAAAAAAAAAAAACAAAAGGAACACCACCAACAGACCATCGTAAAAAAAAATGTCACTCTCTCAACGTGCACATACTACTATCATCCAACAAATCATCATTTCAACTCCCACACCATCTCACACATTATCACTTATAAACTGTCACACCATCAATCTCTGTCACTTCATCAACTCCGTTCGTAACCGGTATTCATCAAATGCAGCAAAGTCTTTATTCAATTGCTGCAAGTGTCTTCAATCTCTATTGTAATGCTTTCACATATACTATTCTTACTTTGAAAATATAGAATAGAACTACTATTTGAGTAGTAACAATAATATATTACCACTAATTTACCTTTTTCTTATTTTTTGTGTTTATCATCTTATTCAATTTCTCTCAACTTTTCTTTCGACATATGCAACAACCTTCGAATGATTGCTCAGAGATAAGAACGATCACCAATTCCAAATCCATCATTAAAGTATTGTACATAAATTTTCTATCTCTAACACACAATTTACACAACTTACAATTCGTGATTCCTAAATTGTTGCATCACCTTCTGTGAGGACGGTCACACCTTTCAATCAGGCCTTCAAGTACATCGATGACTGGCGTCTGCACTATCACGTATATGGCTTAAATATTTTCATGTAAGTTCTGTTTCATCTCACCGTAAGTAGGGATGAGGAGGGTCACAATCCTAAAATATCATTCATAATATTACCACAATATTTCACTACTTTAAAATTATTTTAGATAATAAACAAATAAAGGTATACATTCGGTTAATATTTCCTTATACTTGAAGTTAAATACCTCAATACATCATTCCTCTTTGAATGTGTATCCGATCTTAAATATAGGGGAATGGAGCAGTGGAGATACTCAAGGATTCCCAGGCATAACTTTCCAAGACTGTGGAAAAGTTTCATGTATCCAAACCTGAAATACATATAAATGAACAAACATAAATTAAGGCTTATGATACGTACTTACAAAATAATACAGGTATATTATCATAAATCGACATAAATAGTTGTAATACTTACCAGAAATACCAGGAACAGCATACAGGCATAAAATGCATTCTTCTTTTCATTATACATTTCCCTTTGCCTTTTCAAATCAATTCGATTCTTCAAATAGGTCAATGTTAAATCAAAAGACCCTTTCACCTATGGATAACTTCAAAGATATCAATCATTGTCATCTTGAGTAATGGTTTGATCCACAATCTTAGATGATCGCATGCAACATATCCATGTGTACAACCAAACTAAAGAACACTAATTTCTGATCCGTATTTAATTTTGCTACTAAAGTATTAACTTAAACAACTTGTTGTTTATACTCCTTGTCATTGAAATGAAATTCTCACATCTTTAAGAACTTATTTCAAGTTTTGTTCACGAGGGTATGTTGAACAATTCATCCCCGTAATCAATGCAAATTCTTGTAAGCCAAACATATGCAGGTCTTAGTTTCACGACAAATCATTATTTCATGCAATCTGTTTGTCATTATGTGACACATAACAACATATGTAATGGAGAAATTGTCCATTGAACTATATAGAAAATCGGAATGGTGCCTAACATGTCCAAGAGGTACTTAAATCTTATAGTTTTTCTTGAATCAGTATTTTTTGAAAACTCGCGATAACAGTCATCCTTGATCTTACAGAGAATGTTTTGCTGGAAACGATCTTAATAATCATCTAAACAACGTCCCGTTAGGTCATACAACTCACTTGAGATATCTCTTGCATAAATGTCAGCTAGAGGATATCCTCATCTCAACTAGTGTCTCTACTTACTCTCTCTCTTATCACTTTCTCCTTCACTACTCTCAACATTATCATTAGCAGCATAACACTACTGTCTTTAGTAGTTATCAATCTCCTCATTGTTTCAGAAATTGAATCACGCTTAGATTCTTCGACTACAATATTTTTCTTTTTACAAGTTTTCAAACTTTCTTCAGCTTTACGTTCTTACTTCTTAGAGCAACAGAAGCAGATGGGTTACTACTTCACCTCTTGTTTTAGCCATCTTTTATAATCTACAAGCAAAAATATATTTATGACACTAGTTTTTAAACATAAGCTGAGTAAATATCAAAGAGAAACATGCAAATAAACAACAGATCCACAGAACTCAAAATGTTATTGACAGAAATGACATAAAGTCGATTAAGTTTAGTCAAAAAAATTTAAAAATCAATAAGCAAGATAAACATAAAATTTTATTATTTTAAATAAAGAACCAAATAGAGATCCCAACCAAATACGTTAGATATGACATATCCAAAGAAAACCTCGTGAAATACGTGAAAATAAAGAAAAAAGTCTAGAACAAAAGAGCCATTAAATCTTACACTACTATAACAAATAAACATAACAAAATACGGCTAAATGACGAAAAAATACCATTAAACAAGAATAAACTTACCAAGATGAAAAGCTTTGAACTTGGAGTAAGAAAAATAGATGACGCGTTTGAGGAAGATGATAAGGAGAAACGTGATTTGAGGAAGATGATAAGTGACGAAGCGTTTGTTTAAGTTAATGGGGGAAGAGAAGTATTATGGGAAGAGTAGTGTATGATTATGCTAGAGAGGTTATTGGGAAGATGAAATGCAAAGAGGACGGGACATTGCACTTGGAGAAGAAGAAATGTCGCGTCGATTGTAGTGGAAGCAATAATATTTCATCAGAATAAATATTTTATAAATTTATGGGATTTAATATATTTTTGTAGCGTTATATTATTTCTCCAAGTTTTAAAAACAACAAAGAAGTCTTTGACCCCATATTCACAAATATACCTCATGTTTTTAAAAAGTCAAACAGACCCATGCCCACACTTTTTTCTTTTTTAAAAGTTGAACCCTAAAAAATAAAGCAAAAAAGAAAATGAGTGGGTATAGAGTGAATTAAGTTTTAAATGTGTCCGACGAAATAGTTTGATGGACCCCTATACTTGTTTACGTTTGTATTATGGACCCTTCTACTTAAACTATTTACCAATTGAACCCTTAAACTTAATAAAATCCACTATATCAAACCCCTCTGACCATTGACCAGACTTATGTGACATAAAGTAGTTGAGTTGGCGAGAGAGTGTGACTACACCCATCAGAAGTCAAGTTAACATCATATTTAAAATTAAAATATTTAAAAAAATGAAAAAAGAATTAAAAAGAAAAAAAAAATTAAAAATCGTCTTCTTCCCTAAAATCCACCTAATTTTTTGTTGCCATCTCCATCCCTGCCCCAACCCCCTTTTCTTTCTTCGCCAAACCTTTTTCCATCTTTTTTAATGGATATTTGGCATTGACACCTCCTTGACGTCATGTTTTAAGTTGTTATCAGCGGAGGGGGAGAGTGGCGTTGGTTGATTTTAAGGCGATGCTCGTCGGAGTTCATTGATTTGTAGCAGAGTGAGAGAAAGAAAGGTGATGCTAATATCTTTTTCGTCAAAATAGGAGTGAGAGAGAGAGAGAGAGAAGTGATGCTGATACGTATTTTTCCAAAACGAGTGGCGGCGAGGGTGTTTCATTGATACGCAGAGAGCATAGAGAGGAGAGGAGAGGGGTCCCTGATGATTAGTTGGGGTTCACCGGTGGTATGGCGACTTAGGGTTACTGATTTGTGGAGGTTTGAGAAGGAGGAAAGGTAAATGGTAAGGGTTTGCGAAGGAGTTAGAGACAGTGAAGGAGAAAGTACAGGTCTCGCCGGCAAGAGAAGAAGTATGCGACGACTTTTGCCGGTAGATTTTGAATTTTACACAATTGAAGCAATAGAGGAGGGATGAATTCCAAATTTTACTTAAAAGGTCAATTCAAAATTTATTATGTTACCCTTTATTAAATAAATTTTGTTTAATAATTTTTAAAAATAGTTGAATAAGATAATTATACATGTTATTTATTTATGTGACATGGATTTGACATGTCATGTATTTAAGAGCGAGTGAACTACACACATGGTAGGAAGGGTTTAAAAATCTTCTTTTTATTGAGTTGAAGGGTCACAATTGATAAAATGTTAAGTATATGTATTCATAATACAAACACAAACAAGTATAAGGATCTACCAGACCATTTCACCAAATGTGTCCCCAATTCCAATTCTTCTCCACTTACGACATCTCACTTCACATGAGCAGAGACTTCATACATAATAGTGAACAAAAATTTAAATTAACAATGGAGCAAGGAAAAAAAAAAGGAAAAATATATAATCTGCTCGGCACTATGTTCTAGCCCAACATTATCAGTTTAAAAACAACAACTATTGTCTTAGCCCATGTTTGTTTTTTATTTGGACAAACTTAAAACGGGAATCCTTCAAATAAACAATAAATCACTTCAGAAAGATTCTTTTTTTTTTAATGATAAGTAACATCAGAAAGAGTTTTGCACTTCCAAAATTGTTCAAATCTTTTGTTCTACATTTCTCTTACAGTTGAATGGAAAAAAAAATGCATGTCCTTGGTCTCTACTTTTTCTCGAGAATAATACAGAAATATCTTTGACATTTTTTTTGAACATTAACAAGGAAAGTTTCGGGTTACACCAGCATAGGAAGTGGTTTTCCAATTATCAAAACAATTACAGTCAGATTCCATCAATTTACTAGATCATAGTCGGAATCCAACATTTTTTTATGAAGATCATAGTCTGATCTAACTTTTTTTTTGAACACTTATTATCATGTTATATGGCAACTGATAAGTTAGTATGAAAGGATGGATGGTATTGAATACTGGAAACCTATGCATAGAATGTGTCAGGGAAAAATATACATTGCCTAGTTTTCCACTTTACTGTCAAAGTGCTATCATTTCCTACTTAGCTACATATAATACCATGAATAATTTCTTGCTCTAAAAGAATATTTTCAGTAATCGATGTACCATGTACAAAACCAGATTGGTTTTCAAAAATAATCATAGGAAGAATGTGGTCGTGTACATTATTTAAGATCTTGGAAATAATCTTATTAGAAAAGTTACTAAGGCCAATAGGCCTTAGATCAGAAAATGGATTAGGATTATTAACATTAGGAATAAGTATTAGACATGAAGTAGAATACAACATAGTCAACTCAGCCCCATTGAAATAACTTAGAGCAAAATCAACCACTTCCTTTAAATAATGCTCCAACCGGTGATAACACTCAAATTACCCTCAAAATAAGTTAAAAGAGTAAGAGGTTGTTAGCATTAAAAATACCCAAGAAGCGTCGGGGTCGAATCCCACAAGAAACAATTTGTCAGCAATTGAAAAGACGTGATTTTGGTAACAAAATGATGGATTTGGGAAAGATATTATCAAACAAAGGATACATGGGAATTCAAAATTTTGGAATTCAATCCACTCTCAAACGATCCATTGCAATTCAACACCTAAACTTATCATAGATAGTCGTGATCATTATCAATCAACACTAATCTCCTTTCAGTCTCGAAGTATTACATCACAAAATCTTCTTTCGGTCACAACCATAGTTCAATGACAAAACAATCTAATACATTAGTCAGGACCCCAATTTCTAGGAAGTTTAGCATTCAATAAAGTAGACCCAAATCTTCTCCTTTCGGTCTCAAACTTAGGACTCAAAGCTGAAATGTGATTATTAATCTATTCACCGACTTCACAAATTCTCTTTCAAACAAGCCACAAAGTCCTAAAGTAGATTCGTGTGTGCAATCTCAAATCATAGATTAAAACATGGTAAATAGATTAAACCTATGTCATGAATTTAAGCATGGAATCAAGGAATCACAAAAGCAATAGAATGAAAATCAAATACCCAAATAGTTTTGTCTGTTTCTAGAACAGAACCCCAATTTCATATACAAAATTACACCTATAGTTCTAACAATATATAACAAGGAATGGAGAAGAGACCAAGAGATTTTACTATTCAGCACCCAATCTTCAAACCCAAATATGAATTGTGAGGCAACTTACCTTCAAAATCTTTACCCAAAAATATAAACCACAATATTCTCTCTAGTCTAAGCTAAAGTTTTTCAAAGCTGAAAATGGTATGAAAAAAGACCCTCCCTAAAAATGGATGTGAGGCACTGCTCATATTCTCTCTACTCTAAGTTTCTGTCAGTTCCACTTTCTTCCAATTGACCTTTTTGCCTCGTTTTCACTTGTTTTCTTCAAATGTCTTCTAAATCAACTTTCCATTCATTTTCCTCAAAACATAACGAAAACCACATTAAAAGCACCAATTTTAAACTAAAGCAAGCCAATATAACTAAGAAAAGAGCCTCAAATGAGTGAAAATCCTCATTAACACATTCAAAAGAAAATTCCCCCAAATCCATCCTGACAAGGAGAACTATTAGGATCCATCCCAAGAACTGTATTATGAATTTCCTCTTCATCAGGAGTTTTTGAGAGAGCATCATTCTCATTTTGGGTAATAAGTTGCTCAATGAATTCCGTACCTAGGGGTTGGTTTGTCCATCTGATTTAGTAAGATTATTCTCAAACTGATGTATAGCCTCATCAGATATTTGTTGGTCACTCTGTTCCAAATTACCTAGCTGTGAAGCAGTTCTCGTCTAACAAAAAGTGCAGAAGTTCAATATGTCATTTGAGGTTCATGTGGTGATACTAAAAGCATGGAAGCCATGTCAAAGCATAGATAAAACAGCTATACTTGCCTCAAATAGTCAAAATTCTTCTTGGGCAACCCTGAATTTGTTATTGAGAACAAGATGAGAAGACGTAGAACATTAATAAGTGGTTCCTGCTTATGTACACAAAGAATCTGCATTTACCCAGTGAGGAAAGAGTAAGCAAATAGAACATGAAAACATTCACCTCGGAAGAAAAGGAAAAGGGTAAAGCCAGACCCCTTCCCCTCTCTTGCACTTCCAGCTCATGATATATATCATTTTTTCTGATCATCCTTTCCTCCAATGGACAATCATTACTTGAAAATCAAGGAGACGATAAAATCAAAATTTCAAGGAATTCAGTAGTAACAATATATTTCTCATGAATTCTGCAGATGGCAAGACAACTGTAGATTACAGTGCAAGACATGAGTTGATAATATTGCAGGCATTTTTCTCTACATGGTTATTTTATGCACTTAGAGTAGCATTTGTTGAGAAAAATTCATCATTTTCTCTCTAGGTTGGTTTGATGTGGACTGGCCAAGAGTGATCTGCAGCTGTATATGCTTGTTTGCCTACTGATTGAATAATAATCATGTTTCTTTACCACATAATAAAAAGAAAAAAAATGGAGAAAGGAGTAATGGAGCACACCCTTGCTCACAAACACACAATAAACTACTACATGGCATCATATCATGCATGCAAAGGATTTTTCTTGCCAACAAAAGCTGGACTTGCATTTACAATTCTCCAACATTTGAAGCCAAGAACTTGGTGCAACAGAGACTTCTGAGTACCGTTGAATATTTAAGAGAGAGCTGAAAGGTAGATATGGTCTAAAACTACCAAAGTCATCAATCATTAGAATGAAAAGTTTCATTTCACTCACATTTTATAGCTTTTAGCCTCGACAAAAGTTTGCTCCATATCAAGTCGGGAAAGGAATGAAGGTTTGGATGTAAACGTAGTTAAATGCTGACCAAGATTTATGTGTCTCTTGAACAGAAAGACAATAATATTATAACATTGTTAAAACCATTATGATCATTGTAGAATCAAACATTAGAAATAACTCTTACAGTCATTTCCGGCAATGAGTTAAGCTTTTTTACATAATCCTTCAGTTCGGAGACTGTTTGGTTTTGCATATAAAATAAAATGTAACACAGAAGTCAATTATTGAACTAGCAAAGCTAAGACATGCACATCTACAATTATTGACTAACCGTTGTCTGCATTTCTGTGTAATCTTGCTTCATGGAAGTTGCTTTTTGACGTAGAACCTGCAATCACACTGCAAATGACAATTAAAGAAATAGACAATACAATTAAGGAACCTCCATTACTAATTTCCCCCACCCACCTACCCCACTCACCCCACTCCATATTACATTTCTGTAAAATTTAATTTAAGAAGAAAACCTCTCCCCCTACTTCAGTTCCCTCTTTCACTCCGGGGTGATGAATTTGAAGACTTCAAAATCATACAAATTTGTGTTCAGCAGCTGAAGGATAACATGTGCTCAAAAGGGTATTTGATACTTTTCTAAATTTTTTTTGGATGTTTACAGTATCAGCAATAATTTTAGATCTTGATAAGCTTAAACTTTCATTCCTTGTTCTGTTTAAAAAATCAAATCTTTCTCATTTGGGTGTGGTCAATTTTGTGAAATAGAAGCCCTATCTTCCTCTTTGTACTTTTTTTGGGGTAGATGTTGGTTTTCTTGGGATTTTGGAATGTAGAAAAAACCCTATTTTCCTTTCTTCTATTTTTTGGTATTTTTAGATGTTGGTTTTAATGCAATGACATTTCTTTTGAGTCGAGGGGCTATCGAAAATCAACTCTCAAACCCCACAAACAAAGTTAGGAGTAAAATGTTGTCTACACGCTATCCTTTCTAGACCTCTGAAAACTTACTTTCTGTCTGGCTAGTAGAAATTTCTTGTCTGCTAAGGAATTAGTCCAAGTTAGACCAAGATGTATATATGTTGGACATGATCCTTCCTCACCTATGAAGAATAAACTCGAAAAGCATCACCCAATTTGGGATTCGTGAGTTGATGTTTATTTTGAAGTTATGTTATGTGTTGAATTACCTTAGGCGAGATTGAAAATTTGAGTGGAACTTACTTTCTGTTTGGTTAGTAGAGATTTCTTTCTTGTTAAAGGATTAGTCCAAGTTAGAACGAGAAGTATGTTGGACATGTTCCTTCCTTAGGAAGAAGCATCATTCAATTTGGGATTCTTGAGTTGATGTTAATATCGAAGTTATGTTGTGTGTTAAATTCTCTTAGGCGAGCTTGAAGTATTGAATGGAAACTTACTTTTTTTATGGCTAGTAGAAATTTCTTGTTTGCTACGGGATTACTAATAGTTCATCATAAAACTTAATTGTCCTCAGGTGATTAAATGTGATATCCGAGAAGCTTGCAGGAATCTCATCAACAACTTCCTGGGGCACAGGTTCGAAATAATCCCCATCACTAAGGATACATAATCATTCTTCTTGTAGCACAAATGTTTGGGGTCATATATCCCAAGAAAGGTTAATTGAAATAGTACTATTAGTTGTACCAGAGTTAAATTTACAGTCAAACAATTGTACTAAAATTTAATACAAATACTATTTTTATATATACTACCAAACGACTTCTTTAGTGTTGTAGGAAGTGTCAAGTGTTATCTATTGATTTATAATATTGCGATAAACACATGTCATTCATAAAGTGTTTTGATGTAAGCACTCAGTACTATAAATTTCTAGTACAATTAAGTATAACATCACTAATTTAAACTTCTAAGTTCTCTGTATCAATTTGTGTGACACGATTTAATTCGACATAAAAAAAATTAAAAGGAAATTGAAATGTGACATGTAATAGAAATCTTAGAGATTAATGTGATTATAAATTGTTTTATTAAAATTCAGAGTTATAATATGTCATTTTTTTAATTTAGTTATTTATTTTTCTCATTATAAGAAATCATAAATAAAAATGATAAATTTCATTAATTTGCACTTTAAGAATTTTTTTCTGAAGGTTTACAAACATGATTAATTTACAAAAATAAAAAAGGAATAATTTTAAGGATAAATGAAATCAAAATGATTGGAACAATATCTATAATAAAGTGAACAATTAATATAGGACTATAAAAAAACTTTCTTTTCGAAATAACCTAAAAAAAGTAAATATCACATAAATTAAGGGAAAAAGATAGTAAAATATAATGTGATTATTTATTTAGAGAAATTGGCAGATATACTTAGTTACTGAAAATTTACTTTGTCTTGTTTAATTCAGTCCACTTAATTATTTTTTGCATGTGACATTTAATACCTCAAAATTGTTCAATTTGATTGTATAGGTCATGTAACATCTAGTAACTTGAAATAACTAAGAATAAGCTAGGAAATCAAGGAAAATTATTTTTGGAAATAAAAAGAAAAATGTGGAAAATTTCCAGATTTTAAAAGTGAGTTTTTGGTCATTTTTTAAACGGCCATAACTTTCATTGAGTTCTTTATATGGTTGGAAATACCATGCAAAGATCTTTCTAACGCCTCCGAGTTTGTGAAATTTTGATATCGTATGAGTGAGATATGCCTTTCGGAAGTTGGGTTGTTGAATTGAAGAGAATCCAATCCGGATTTCAGTAAGGGTAAAGTAGTCTTTTCACCCTACTATTTCCTAATTTATTTTAAGGTTTTATCAAGGGAAAAGTTAAGCCTTAAGTCAGTTTTTAGAATATTGAATACCCTTAGGTCTTGGGAGAAAAAAGAAGAAAAAAGGAGAAAGGAGAAAGAGAAGAAAGAACGCCAAGAATCGTTGCGCGGATTTCGTCGGGGGTGATCCCTTTAAGGTATGTGAGATCATTCTGTCTTGGGTCCTTTGACCCACACCCCAATTTGATTCAATTCAGCAAGTTAGAGTTTATTGAATGATGAACATGGAAGTTCTTGACGAAAAATTGTGAAATTCTTGTTGGTTGAATTGTAGTTTATCTCCAGTAGATTTGATTCATGTTTCTGGATTTTTTTTGGGTTTAATCTATTGGGTAATGAGGTATTTAGTGATTCTAAGTGTTTGGGGTGGGATCCATGGAAGTTTAGAAGGTTTAGAGATGAAAAACGGAGAAGAAAAATAGGAGGTTCCGTCTGACAACGCCTGGGGTGCCGCGCCTGCCAGAGCCCCTTAGGGCAGGCTCTGTCTGACAGGTCCTGGCGTGCCGCACCAGCTAGAGCGCCTCAGACCAGATTATGTGGACAGGCTCTGGCGCTCCGCGCCTCTCAAAGCGCCAAGGTCACCTGGAGACCGCGTTCTTTCCCTATATTTTCGTACTAGTTTCTAAGTGATGTACCTATCATTCCTAGTTGATTCCAACACTCTAAAGTACATCTAAACATAATCAAATCATCCATAAACATGAGATCATGATCCTTGAATCCATAATCCAATTCAATGGAAGCTAAGATCAAGGTCAAAAAGTTAAGAGTCAAGTTTAAAAGTTAAGAAGTAAGTAAAGGCAAGTTCTTAAAGTATTCAAAGAGTCTTAAACAATCAGTTTAACTTTTTTTAAGGCTCAAGTTACAAGTTGAGCAAAGAGTAAAGAGTTGAGTTAAATTCTCAGAAAGCTGTAAGGGAACGAATTATTCCCAAAGAGTTTATAAATGTTTTCACATTTAAGTTACAAGGAAACTAAGAGTTCCAAAAGAGTTTTGAGTAAGAAAAGGAAAATATTGATTCCAAGAGGGATTTTTAAAGCTAAAAAGGGGGGAAGGAAGTTATGTTAAAAGCATGAGCTAACGTATATTTTGGGAGTAGTATTGAGCACCGATGTGGGGATGAGAGTTCATATTAACTCAAGTCTCCATGTAAACCATGTAGCAATCATGTGTATTAACAGGTCATACTTTTTAGATGATCACGTAAGTTAAGCTAGTGGATTCACTAAGTTAAGTAAGGTCATATACCGATGGCAAGGTGTAGAATGGTCCTCGACAGCGTGAGTTAAAACGTTGTATCATCACTTAGGCTCAAGTGATGGTTGTCGGTTAGAGAATCTCCCACAGAAAAATTATATTTCTTTCATAAATAAGAAAAGTTGAGTTTATTATTGTTTTATCTTTAATAAACTAAGTGTTTACACTATTTATCGGTATATATATATATATATATATATATATATATATATGAGTTGTTTTCTTATGAGTCAAGCAGAGCCAAGGTAAGTTCATCCTTAATCCATTTCAAGCTTTTATAGTTGTGTTTAGCATTCAAACTTGCATAGTCGTACATTCAATGTACTGATGCCAGTTGGCTTGCATCGTCTTATGATGCATACAGAGGTAACCAGGATCAGCACGCAGCTCTTCGTTGATCCAGTTTGAGTTCCAGAGTTAGTGGTGAGCATCCTTGCATTTTGGAGGACATCCTTTTAATTGCTTTTCTAGTTTTGTTCATTAGGATGTTGTGGGGTTTGTCCCAACATCCATCTTAGTCAATTTAGAGGCTTCATATACACTTAGTAGTTCAGTTTTGGAGTCTCATTTACTTTGTAATTTCATATGTTCAAGTGTTGAGACTTAAGTGCCATTTTGGCCAGACTACCATATTCAGTACTGCTTTTAACCATGCTCTATTTCTTGATTGAGTTGAGTTGAGTCTTCCGCTGAGTTAAGTAATCAGGCAATGGTTCGCTCGAGACCATTAATGGTCATCGAGTGCCTGTCCCACCCAAGGTGTAGGCCTGTGGCGTGACAGGTCAATTACAAATTCAATTTTCTGATTTTATGACTATTTTTTATAAGAAATCGTCATTTTTATATATAAGAGATCTAGAAAATACCAAGAGATATCATTTGTTTAGTATTATAGATACAAGATTCCTACATTTTAGCCACTTTTATGTAAGGGCGAATCTAGAAGGGGCAAAGGTATATTCATTTGTATTTTCTTTAAAAAAAATTATTTGATATATATTAAAGTTTTTTGAGTGTTTATATATAAATTTCAAATTCCTCAACATAAATGGCTCTGTACATTGTAAGGCGTTTAATTTTCACATGTTTAATTACCATTTTTTAGCAGACCATGAAAAAGTTGGAGGTTTTGTAGTAGTATGAATTCTTTATATATATTCATAAAATATTTTTATCAGTATTGTTATTGTGTACTAAAATATTTTAAAATAACAAATAAAATGGTTAAACATAGCAAAAATTGAGTTGAGTTGGGTCTTGACTCATTATCTGCCCCGTTTTGGCTCAATTCATATTAATCCAATCAAATTCAGTTTGAATTGGATCTTGAACTGTTTGTTATCTTGACACAATATGATTGACTAAAATTGATCTAATTCGCTCAATTACCGTCCGTAACAATACCTGAGATTAAAATAGAAGAAAAATCAATGAAACAAATACACTTATTCATGAAAAACTAATAAACAACTACCAAATAGTTATCCTCTTTTGGATGAGTCGCGATGTATCTGAGCAAATGAAGATTAGCCTAGAAATGCCTAATGTTACAACCAAATTGTAGATAGTTGTGTGTATTTACTATTTTTCTATGAAATAAAAAGATAAGTTATAAATAGTAATTATTTTAAGCATTCACTACTAATATTACTAATATGATAATTACATATCATAAATTAGTTGTACCATATAATTTTTATTTTATTTTAATAATTAAATAGATTTCCTCATTTCGTTAGATTATATGTTGTGCAACAAAAACAAAAGCATTTTCAGTGGAATCCTATAAATTGGTCCCTTTATGTTCATTAGGGTTAATAACTCCACTATATTCAATCACGAAAGTTAATGTAGCGTAAGATAGGGCAAAGGGAGATTGATTTCGTTTTCTTCCTCGGATAAGCTCGTTTAAAATCCTGGTATGTATGTATATTAATTTCTTTATTAGCATAAATGTTTATGCTTTTACATGCCGTATCAGAGCTTGAAACTTGCACTAATGATTTTCACTCATGAAGTAACTTTATCTTGTTATTAGAGGCAGACCCACATTCATATGTGTGGGTGCATATACATGTATATCTATCTCTGGCAAAAAAAAGAAGATATAATTAACAGTGCACTCTTAATGAGTGTAGAGTTATCCTTGTGCTAGAGGAATCACCCACAAAACTAGGGTTTCAATCTAGCTGAAGCCCTTATTTCTTTTTAAGTTTATTGTGATATTCAAGGGGGGGGGGTAAATTTAAAATTCACTTAGTGAACTACCAGTAATCGATAGTCGACTCACATGCAAGTTAGTAGGAAGATAAACAATATTAGAAAGTTGCAGTAATAATTGACACAAAAGGTTTTATCCTGGTTCGGATCACCAATGCGGTGCCTAGTCCAGCCCCCTTGGGTTTCAAGGGTTTTCTTTAAGAGATTTGAAGAGATCTTAATGTTACAACAATTTGAAACTTTATCCTGTCTGATATGCAAATAAGATTTCTACCTTGACACTGCCTCAACTTGTATACCCACACTCAGATTCTTTCTTTTCTCTTTTCTTTTCAATTGTATCACTCACGTGTTTACAAAGATTTATGAAATACAAAAGAACATTGTTTGCTAATTTCAAGTGAAGTTGCGTATTTCACACTACAAGTCTTGGTCAGTTTATGTAGATGATGATCTTGTGCTCTTGTAAGGAAAAACCCAAGGGATTTATCTCAAACAAGGATGAATTTATGGAGTCCTTGATTGAGGTGATTCAGTTGATCTGTATACATGAAGTAAATCGCTTCTTCTGCTTTCCTTTTGTTGGTTAGATCTTTTCCTTGTATGATCGATATATTTCTTATCTTGTGGCTTGATTCATGGCTCTTTCCTTTCTTGATGATTCGGTTGTGATCTCTGCCAAGTGTGCAAGTATTCTGCTTCATTTAGACTTTATTTATGTGTCGATCAACCATATATTCCTTTCCTTCTTTTGTCCCTTAGATTTGAGGCTTGACTTTCCAATGCTTTTCTGCAGCTTCAAGCAAATATTCTTTTCCTTCTTGAAGTCATTTGGGCTGATTATTTCATTTTTGAATTTGTGACCTACGAAAATTAAGATCAACCCGTTAAGTGTCTATTTTCAAAATCAACTAAATCTAAGGGACCCGTTAAGTGTCTATTTTCAAAACCATCAGACGAGGTTAAGAAGTTTCCACTGAAAATTTCAGTGAAGAGCCAGCTACTGCAGAAGTAGAGTCGACTAATCCAGTCGATGAAGTAAACCCAGGGAATTGAGACACTACACCAGCTATTCTGAGAACTTCATTCTGGGTAAACCAGATGAAAAAATCCAGACGAGATCCTCTCTCAAGAAACAAGCTTTATAAGCTCTCGTACCTCAAATAAAATTGAAACGAATTAATGAAGCAACGAAAGATGAGTCTTGGACACAAGAACCAAATGGGTATTTTGCAACAAATTCGACGAAAATGGATTGGTTATTCAGAATAAAACCAGTCAGATAAAGGAATTCTTATCATGGATAAACAGTTGATGAAAAACTTTATCAAGAAATGATCGGGTCTCCATTATATCTCACTGCTAGTCGACCAGACATCATGTTTAGCGTTTGAAAAATGCACGATTTCTATCCACTCCAAAGGAATCACCTCTCACCGTTGTGAATCGAATTATTCGATATCTCACTGGAACCTCTGACGTGAGGTTATCCTTTTTCTGGAAGTTTTGATTTAATTGGATATTCAGATGCTGACTTTGCAGGTGAAAAAAAAGAGCACCAGTGGAACATGAGGATTGCTTTTGTTTCCTTCGAGATTGTCTTGGTATTATTTTTTTGCAGGTCCCTAATTCTGCCTTCTAGAGGACTAATTTGCTTTAAGTTTCTTTTACTTGTTTCTGTTTATATTTGGTGTTTGGTTCTTTTTTTATTATGCCAAAGGGGAGAAAATTCGCCACCATAATTTTAAGACAGGGGAACCAAGTTCAAAGTTCGACACTTTCCTGAAGCCTACAAGACAGGGGAGCTACACATACTGCCATATCTCAGGGGAACCAAGTTCAAAGTTCGACACTTTCCTGAAGCCTACAAGGCAGGGGGAGCCACATATATAGGGGAGCTACACATACTGCCATATCTCAGAGAAGTATCATTGTTTCTCCATACTATTTAAAATTATGAATTAATTGTCATTATCAAAAAGGGGGAGATTGTTACCTTCTTAATGTTATGTAAATTCTGATAATGACACTTAACACCCTACTCACAATTCTCGCAGGAATGGAGATCCAATAAGGAAATGATCCAAGAAAAACAACACCAACATGGAAAGCAAACATTCTGATCTTTACAATTACTTCATAAAGACATTGATATCAAAAAGGAAGTGATCTGTGCAGACAACACCAAGATGGAAACAAATATATGATTGAATTAATAGAAAGGAAAACATCAATCTAAGGCATTAGAATCAATGTACAGAATATTTGTTTCAAGCTATCATATAAGGCAGAGATGCAAATTAAGTCAAAGATCCAAAATATGCTTACTAGACAAAGGAAACAAATCAAGCCAACCAAGTTAAGCAAGATCGAGAAGCAAATCACGCCAAGGACTTAAGATCTACTGATCAGACAAGAATCAAGCCAGCAATATCAAGAAGGATAGATAAGCGATTTACCATGCACATATCTGATATGGACATGGATCAGCAAATCGCCTCAATCAAGGAATATGTCAATTATCCTTGATTGAGATAAAAATCCCTTGGGTTATTCCTTAACAAGAGCAGTCCTCAAATACTATATAATCCTCGCCTATCCTTAGTTTTGAATTACGCACTTCACTTGAACTTATATTGTAATCTTCTTTTATCTTTCATAAAACTCTTTACACCTTTGAGTGAACAATTGTAAAGAAAAGAAAAAAAAAGATCTCAGGGTAGGTTATACAGGAAGAGGTTGTGTCAGAGAAGAAGGTCTGATTTGCATATCAGACATGATCTTAATCGTAACATTCTGTAACACTCAAGTTCTCAACAAGCTCTTAAGGAAACCCTTGTAACCCAAGGGGACTGGACTAAGCACCACATCGGTGATCCGAACCAGTATAAAAACACTCTGTGTTATTGACTTACTGCATTTTGTCATTATTGTTTATCTGTTTTACTAACGTGCATGTGAGTCAATTGACTAGAGCAGGAAGTCGACTTAAGGGAATTTTAATTCACCCCCATCTTGACTTTCAAATTTTACATAAAGAGTTGAAAATTAAAGAAATCAAAGCAAATGCCATCTACAAGTTATGCACCTTTTCTTTTATTGTTAGAGTTGTGACATGTTAGTTGAATAAGTTGAAGAACATTTGTTTGTTGTTTCTGTAGCGTATACCCTGACCTTACCTACGGTATTCTTGTTTATTTTCTACAGATTATCATGCCTCCAGATGAACAAAGACTACAATTACCTTCTCCTGATCGACTAAGCAACCTTTCCATTCATTTAATCGATGACATTCTAAATAGGTTTTCTTTTCAGGATGTGTTAAGAACTAATACACTTTCTATGGATTGGCAATCTACTTTCCGTAGAATTCCAGAGGTGAAATTTGATCAAACGGTCTGGGAAACACCAGAGGACTTGACATCCCCTATCATTGGATTTATTCCCATTCTCGATTGTTTCTTCAGGTTTCATATAGGAACAACATTGAAAGTTACCCTTGACATTAGTAGTCTAAAAGTATGTCCTAATGTTGATCGTTTGATACATTTGCTCGACACAAATTTCATTCAACATTTCGTCCTTAAACTTCCATTTACTTATCGACCATACAAGATCCCTTACTTCTTTTTTTATTGTTCAGCATTGAGGCATTTGTATCTCATGGGATGTGAAATACATCTTCCATGCTTCTTTCAGGGATTTAATAAGTTGATTAACCTAAAATTAAAATTTGTAACCTTATCTTCTGATACGTTTGAATGTTTGATCTCTAATTGCCCGTTGCTTGAGGATTTGATGCTAAAAGACATAGACAATCCGTACCTCATGAGTATTAATTCTCCTAAGCTAAGGTCATTCGTCTTTTGTGGCGATATACAGTTGATATATCTAGAAAATGTTCCTCTTCTTTCCAATGTTCTATTTGAGCCTAAAGAATTAGTTCTAGAGGAAACAGATAACTTGCTCTAGAGTATTTCAGCTGGGATAATTTTGAGGTAATGTTGTTTAATTTTATTTGTATTTCCGTACATATACTTTTCTTTTTGGCATCCTGATTTTTGTTATTTTATTCGTAGGTCGATATTGGATCAACTGAATTTATACCAACAAGGCTTCCATTAGTTCTTAACTGTCTCAAACGCCTAATCATATCTTGGATTACTCTTGGAGAGTTTTTTGAGCTTTCGTTTGCTCTTTGCATTCTATGGAGCTCTCCAAATTTTGAAGAAATTGAAATTCAGGTTGTCACTAATGTTTATTTTTCTCTCTATCTTTTCCATGTTTTTATATTCGTATGTAATGAATTTGATGGTTTTTTCTTGATTTTTCTTAGGGGTGTATCCTTAATGATGGGGATTATTTCGAACCTGTACCCCAGGAGGTTGTTGATGAGATTCCTGCAAGCTTCTTGGACATCACATTTAATCATCTGAGGACACTTAAGTTTTATGATGAACTATTAGAAGAGGGTGAAATTCAGCTTATCAAGGTTTTATTGGCAAAGTCTCCAGCACTTGTCAAAGTAAAATTCAAGCCTAGTCAAATGGAAACTAACAAATCTCTAAACGTACTCGCGGAGATAACAAATTTTCAACAGGAATCATCTAAAGCAGAAGTTGTGTATCTTGTTGATTAGTATCGTTATCACAATCCTTCTTAATCTTATGTGTTGGAAGTGCAGACATAAATGAGACGTTTGGTTGATGGAGTAGTGAGGCTGTGTTTTGCCTTTGCTTTAAGGTACTATAAAGATTTTATCTGCTTGGAAACATAGAATTGTCAACCTGGATGAATGTTTTGAATACTGTTTGGGAACAAAGATGGTTTTTACATTTCATGCTTGTTCTTAAATGATGTATGATTTGAGACTTTGGTAGTTTATTTCGAAGTTATGATGTGTGTTGAATTCTCTTAGGGAGCTTGAAACATTGAGTGGAAACTTACTTTTTAAATAGTAGGAATTTCTTTCCTGTTAAGGGATTAGTCCAAGTTAGATCGAGAAGTATTTATGTCGAACATGATCCTTCCTCATCTGTGAAGAAGAAACTCGAAGAAGTATCATTCAATTTGGGGTTCTTGAGTTGATGTTTATTTTGAAGTGATGTTGTGTGTTAAATTCTCTTAGGCGAGCTTGAAGTATTTAATGGGAACTTACTTTTTGTATGGTTAGTAGGAATTTCTTATTTTCTAAGGGATATGTTGGACATGATTCTTCCTCATCTGTGAAGAAAAAACTCGAAGAAGAATCACCGTTTGTGTCAAGCAAATATATCAAACAATCAACATTAGGACATACCTTTAGACTAGTAATGTCGAGGGTAACTTTCAATGTTATTCTTATATGAAACCTGAGGAAACAATCGAGAATGGGAATAAATCCAATGGTAGGGGATGTCAATTCATCTACTGTTTCCCAGACCGTTTGATCAAATTCCTCATGTGGAATTCTACGACAAGTATATAGCCAATTCTTAGAAAGTGTACAAGTTCTTACAACATTTCAAAAAGACGACCTATTTAGAATGTCATCGATTAAAAGAATGGCAAGGTTTCTAAGTCGATCAGGAGAAGGAAAAATTAGTCTTTGTTCATCTGTAGGTATGATAATCTGTAAAATTAAACAAGAATAGAATTGGTACGGTCAGAGTATACGCTACACGAACAACAAACAAACATGTCACAACTCTAACAATAAAGAAAAGGTGCATAATTTGTAGATGACATTTGCATTGGTTTCTTTAATTTGAAACTCTTAATGTAAAATTGTCTGGCTTAGGTTAAATCAAACAAATATAAAGTATTTTTTGTATAGAATTTAAAGGTACTTAGAAGTTTAAATTAGTAATGTTATACTTATTGTACTAGAAATTTATAGTATTGAGTGCGTACATCAAAATATTATATGAATAACATGTGTTTATTGCAACATTATGAATTAATAGATAACACTTGACACGTCCTTCAACACTAAAGGAGATATTTGGTAGTATATATAAAAATAGTATTTGTCTGGTACAACTAATACTACTATTTCAATGAACCTTTTTTGGGATATATGACCCCAAACATTTGTGCTACAACAAGAATGATTATGTATCCGTAGTGATGGGGATTATTTCCAACATGTGCCCCAGGAGGTTGTTGATGAGCTTCCTGCAAGCTTCTCGGATATCACATTATATAATCACCTGAGGATAGTTAAGTTTTATGATGTACTATTAGAAGAGGGTGAAATGAAACTTACTTATATGAATTTCTTGCTTATTAAGGAATTACTCCAAGTTAGACTGAGAAGTATGATGGATGTGCTCCTTCCGTATATGTGAAGACGCAACTCGAAGAAGCATCACCCAATTTGGGATTCTTGAGTTGATGTTTATTCCAAAGTTGTGTTGTGTGTTAAATTTCCTTCAGTAAGCTTGACGCATGAAGTGAAAACTTACTTTCTGTCGGCTAGTAGAAATTTCTTGTCTATTAAGGAA
>JAJJBR010001657.1:0-28707 GCA_022817965.1 Solanum lycopersicoides | reverse complement strand
CCCAAAAATAAGAAGACTTAAAATCTATGAGAGTACCAAGAATATGCAATATCAAAACACGAGTAGTATCTTTAACTTATCCAGCAATTCTTTGATGAGTTAATTATGCTTGCATCAAGAATAACTAACAATGGCTATAAGATAGCGATATACTTTTGTGTTTTCTATTGACTATTAAAACAGAACTACAAAACACAACCAGAAATCTAGAAAATAAGAGGGGAACATTTTCCGCGGTCCCCGTACAGCCAACACTCTGAAAGAATAACATTATTCGAAAGGGAAAGGAGCATTGCATATGGGATCCCCTAGGCCTCTAGTGATTAGAAATATCCAAAAAAGACATAAATTCAAATCACAAATCTTATATATATAAAAAAAAAAAAAATATTGAATGGAAATGTTTATATACTGTTAAGCCCAGAAATTCATCTGGAATGTTTAGATATGGCTTAGTGATTTAGAAATAAGAGAAGAGAGATCGACATAATTCAAATCACACATCTTATATATATATGTACAAAAATATTTACGTGAATGAATGTTTATATACTTTTCTTAGAAAGCCAGAAAACTCTAGTGAGTTGTTTTTATCTTCAAAGGTATCTCTCGTGTCTAGATAAAACCCACATTTCATATTGAATTAAATGGATAGTTCGAAAAAAAATCTTATCACTTACTTAATAATGTAATTTTATGTAAAGATCTATTCAAATATATAATCTTGATAAAACCGGTGGTTATATTGTCAACTGAAGAGGCTCCAAAAGGAAACCACCAAATTTTTTTTCACTTTCCTTTGTGTCTCTATCATAGCTGCTAAACTGGAGAATAAAAAAGGAGAGCAAAAATTGAAAAACCAGTAAATTCATTTTATATTATAAGTTGGTGATGATTAACATACCCCCTTCCAAACTTCGATGTAGGTGTGGTGCGAAAGAGGTGGCAAAGCGCATACATTGTGCAGAATGAAACATAGTCTGCTATATGATACATAGTCACGAGGAACGCAACAAAAACTTCTAAGTGTGGAGCTCGATTCGATAGTAAATTTTAATAAAATTTACTAACTATTAGACAGGGTATAGATGAATAACAGTGAAGAATTGCGTACCAGGGGATACTTTTGAATAGGAACCAAATTGATGTTTATTTGTTTAGTACTTTGATTAAGGTTTAGAGAAATAAGACAGGAGATGATTGGCATGAGTAAGATTATTTTGCAATATGTGAAAACCTCTTCCACCATAATAAGATTTTAAATACTTTTCCATGGGACGTATTGATTAAGTTTTAACACCACTGTAGAGAGAGGATTTCTCTATTCTTACTGGTTTAAAAAGCTTTCTGATACAATAAGGAATTTGCCCAAAATTTCAGTAAAATTTTGCTAGAAAGTAAGTTGACAACTCTGTGTTTTTTTTACCAAAAATCCACTTTTTATAATCAAATCCCCATAAAATAGAGTATATTAGTAAGAAAGTGTTTATTAGCCGTTGTTAAAGGAGCTCACCTAATAAGACACCCTACGTTTTACTTTCCCTGAGTAAAGAGTGAAGTTACAAGAGACAATGGGAAGATTTATCATTTCCCCATGAGAGTGGTCGGATAATTGGAGATACCATCATACACCAATCTTACCCACTTTTTCCCTCCCTTCAACACATTTCATACTTTTAATTTCCTCTACTTTTTACAACCCATCCCCGCCATGTTCTTATCAAATATCTCACTTTACATACTCCCTCGTTTGTAAATTATTGATCCGAGCTTTAATTTTTTTACACAAGGTCTAATTAAGTAAAAGAAAAGAGATTTTGAAAATTTCATGATCTTATAAAAAGATAATTTAAATGTCGAATGTTTATTATAGAGTAAACATAAAAATTATAGGTATGTGTATATATATATAAGCAAAGATTGTGTATAATTGCGCTTCATAACAAATTTATATATGATATAGAACTTTTACGCCTATCACATATATATAATATTGAAATTGCGACAATTTATGATCATATAAAACGAGAAAGAGGAAAATTATATACTCACAAGCTATGAATTGTATAAAACGAGGAGAAGCTTGAAGAACAGGAAGAACTTGAACTGTATATAATATATACATAGTCCGCAATTGTTATAAAATAAGAAAAGAGAGAAAGGCAAAAAAGACATTGTGCAGGAAAATACAATTGAAATCAAATTGTATAAAACGAGAAGAGAGAATTAGGATCTAATATTTATACACCAAATGTCTATATTTGTAGAAATGAGAAAGGCAAAAAGACTTGGGTTGAAATAAATATTTGTGATTGTATAGCATTAAACGTTTATAGGTACGAATAGAATTATTAATTGTAGGTTGCATATGCATGTTCAAATACAATTTTCTCCCTCGCTTATACAATTAGAAACAATGTGTAGTAGTAATTCCTATTGTATAAAGCGTTCAGAGAGGTGAGCGAGATAGGAGACTGAACGAGTTGAAGAATATGAGGAGAGATGAACTGTCAAACAGTTTGCTATGGAACACAAATAAAATATAAAGTGGGATGAGCACTATATTATTCGAACTATTATCTAGTTGTCATTCTAATAATATACCTACTTGACCTGTATATATCAAATAGGAAAAAATAAGAATTTTGGCCTCACTGGACATGATTAATTTTTCTATATCTACTTTGTACCTTTTTTAAATATTTGATCCTTTAATTAAAAAAAAATGGGGGGAACATTCCGTTCATTTAGAAATAAAAAAAATGTGTATAATTATTTTATTTTTTTCGACCGTAAATTTTAGCCACTTTCCATATATATATCTTAATCAACTCCCTTTAACGTTTATGCATAGGATGACATCCAGCGCATAATATTTAAAATTAATACCCTAAAAGGAAACCAAAGATATATTTTAAAAAACGAATCCACAGCTATAGAAGAAACAACATTTAAATCATAATATAGTGAGCTGTATAACAGCCCTCCGAAACAGCGAAGGATAAAAAGATAGTGATACGAACTATGAGACGAGAGTAGACCATATGTTGTTGATTTAAGGTGAACACTAACATTTAAAATAGGTACATGATTGATTAGAGTGAAGTGCTTGAATTTCAATAAACTGATAAATCATTGTAGGCCTTTTTAAGTGTAATCTGGCTTGCTTATAACTATTTTCCATCGCGTATTTTGACACGTAAATTTAATTTTTGAAAACGAGTGTTTGATTAAAAAAATTAACATAAATATTTATAAAAATCATTACATTTTAAAGCTATAAAGTAACAAAAATAAGCCAAAACCAAACGATTAATCCCAAACAGGCCTAAGCGTGGGAGTTCATAGTAGAAGTAGCATATTTGCTGAATAAAATAGAGAGGACCATTATGAAACTTATCCACCCAACTACACACCACTAGTGCACTCCAAAAGTTTCGACGAATGGATTCTGAATATCATGTTTCTATTCCCATGCCATTATTAAAATCAACCTTTCCTGTAATTTGGACAGGGTTGATCTGATCCAAAAAAATCAAAACAGCCAACCTATAGAAGATGAAGGATTGGCAGCTCCTAGCAACAGCAGCTGTTGGAGTTTTTCCAGCTTATATTCAAATGCCAGGAAAGCATAGGCTTGTCGATTTCATGAAACATGAAGACCCAGTATCTTTGTTGCTTCCCACACTCTCTTTCCCTTTGGTTGTTCTTATGCTTTTAACTTGTCATTCTCCAAGAACAGTTCTCTATCCTAATTCCCCATGCAGGATAACTCTATACCAACCATGTGATAGTATTTCTACACCACAATATGTATGAAATGTCCATCTCCTCAACACTACCTTATCTAGCCCAACTCACTCCCATGTATTGTGCTCTAGTTTGTGAGTCTAATATCCTGTATCCTATACCAGTGCTATCAAGTTCATGTGTATCTATATATCTATCTCCTTCTATATAGTGTGTGATTTTCTTTCCGATTCATTTCCATTACCGGGTTCTACTCTCAGCCCTGTTTTTGTTTATCTTATTACCACTTTGTACATATTATGGTAGGCTCATAAATTACTTATTGGTGACCTTAGAACTTTTATATTATTTACTTATTAATCAAGATAAGTGTGGCGATACGAACTATTACCTTCTATAATAAGGTAGAGTAGAGAACACAAGCCAGAAAATCCGCAAATATATATATCATAATATATTAAATAGCCCATAGATATTTCGCACCGCAAGCGTGGGACATATGAATCCGTTATAATATCTTTTAAAACATAGAAATGGCCAATATTCTATATCTTATATAATATCCTCTCCCATATCATTCTCCGCTAGTCGAGCAACCACTCATATATCGTCGGGTATTGTCTCTGCGTGACATCCTGGACTCAGCGATAAAGAACGCACTCCTACCCCCTTCTTATATATATATTATCTCAGGAGATTCACAATATAATTCCTATTATTTGTAAGAACCTGAGAGCCTGGCTCCACCCGACACACTGTGCATCGTCACATTGTCCCAACCCTCAAATCCATACATACACTGTTGGACCAATATATATGGCTCGATGGTGATGCTGAAAAGCAAGAGTATATACACAGAAAAGCCCATCTCATCGCGAACTGGACACACTATAAATATGGTACTGCAAATGGACCAACATGAGGTGCTGCCATGATCCACCACCTATGAATTAGTAGCATGACACATAGGTGGGGTCTCATCTACCCCGCTTACACAATGTAACCATCCGAAGAACCCACGCCCAAGGCATGGTATAATTAATGAAGCGCCATAGTTGACTAGCTCTGCGGCGACCTAAATAGTGACTGAGCGTCGAGGCACAACACCTTAAGAGCATAATACTATCACTTTCCTACTCGTCTGAAATTTGCTAAAACTCAACAAATGCGGCAGCGGACCCGGCACCGAACCAGCTACTCTCTCGGACTTAATTGACGAGCCGACCGCCGACCATCACTCAAACTACCCTAGTTGAGCCAATCTCTTGCGGTCATCTAGTGTCTCTCCCTATTGCCTAATCTTTCGACTCGATATGAATGTTAGTATTGAATTCCCAAGAAACTCAATGTCTCTCTGTATATCGTCTATACGTGATGGTGTGTATGGTGTCATTATACCAAGGTACTATCTGATTACACTAATTTATCCTTGCTTAGGACCACAACCTTGCGGTCTCTATTAGTGGGCTGCTGCTTTTGATTTTTGATGTAGGTTGCTCGAAATCAACATCTCTGATTCTCCCCACAAACATGATTAAATAATATATCGCTTTAGACATAGGTGTTATAACACTTATTTCTGTTTTACAGAATTGGAACAAAAAACCAATATGAAGTCAAAAGGTTACGCCGTTCTGAAACAAATAGCAAATAGAAATATGTAATTGAATGGAGGAACTTAGCTACGAGAATCGTTTTGTGCCAAACTTTTAAAACTAAAACAACCATTCTACTTCTACTGGTTATTTTTTTAATTAAAAAAAAAAAACATGTTCCACTCTTTCCCCGAATTGTGGTAAGAACCCTCTCTCAGTACCAACTCTCTCAATTACCCAAAACTTTCATCAGCGTTAAAATATTAATTATCTGATGACTGAGAATGTATAAAATGATAACAAACATCCACATAGGAGTGCGTGACAATGTGATGTAGAGGTGGAGATATGCGCAACATTAAAGCATATTATAAGACAGTCTCTATATATCGGATAAGATTATCTCTGTTTTGATAGAAGTTAAATCCAGTGATTCACTAATCTAGCCACACCAAGCAAAACCAGGGTCTTTGAGCAATTAAATTTCTTGTAGAAATATATTCAAAGATTATGTGATTTTTCAAACAACAGACAAACATCGAACAAAAACAACAATTCAAGACCCCTCAGTATGCCCTCGTCATCACTATGGTTTCAACCTAATAGGTCATTCAATACATAAAACTCCCTTGGGGGTGTTGCCATCAAAGGAAACATCTCAAATCCAAACCGACAGAGTAGAACCTAAAATCTTGAACGTGTGAACAAGTTCCCGTATAACACTTAACCGCTTACTTTACCAATACAACTGTTATAAGCATCCCTGAACATCACAGCATAGCATAGAACTTTAACTAAAAGGTCTAATCTCCAAAAATAAATGTCGTGTACTATTTGCAGTTTCTCCCACATATGCTACAGAGGTCTCTATTTTTGAATAGAGTTAATTTTATTCTTTCAAAATTATTTTTATTTACATAATAATTAAGATCAATTATTATATTTTTAAAATTTTGAAACAAGATGGTAATTTTAAAAAAAAAAAATTATGAATGAGTAATTTTAATGCCAAAATTAAGAATACCACTTGTTTTTTTGGGAGAAGGAACTATTTTCTTTTTAATACTGAATACATAATAAATGGCTTTACGTCTCAAATAGATCCAAAAACTCCTAGTGAGTAGTGTCCTTGTCATACGTATACTAATGTTAAGTAGCGAGTAAACTAGACGTTTCCTCCATCTTCCTCTTGGCTGCCTTCTCCATAAGCTCACCTACACCTACACCTATTTGCAAAAGAAATAGCTCTCTGTTAATGGCGGACTGGGGGCCAGTGCTCATCGGAGTAGTACTCTTCATCCTGCTGCAACCTGGGCTTCTGTTTCAGATACCGGGTAACAACCGTACTCTCGAATTTGGGAGCATGAAGACTAATGGAAAGGCGATTGCTGTTCATACTCTTATTTTCTTTACACTCTATGCTATTCTCATTCTCGCTGTTCATGTTCACATCTATACTGGATGATCCTGTAACACTACTACAGATCTGCTACTTCCATTTTCACTAATCCAAGTTGTAAGCCCTAATTTCTCACTGTCTGTTTCTTTGTAATTTTGTTTTCAAGAGGAAATATCAGAATCGCTGCGTTTATTATAGTTATGCCCTATTCTCTTGCTTATTCAAATGGGTTTGAGTGTCTGAATTTGGGATCTCTTTTAACTGTATTCCGGCCTCTCGAAATCTGAGGCGGTGTGATTGCTGCAGTAGAGTAGGAGCATAATCGATTCAACAATTATTAATTCGTATAGAATTGAGGGGCTAGTTTAATTAGTTAGCTACTAAGCTGTAGTAGGGTTTGGAGTATAATGATTCAGTAATTTGTATATAGTTGACGACGCCTAGTTTAATTAATTAACAACGGAAAAATGTCTCATTTATGCGTTCAACTCCCTTCACCATCAACTGATAGGTTAAGTTTCAAGTCACGCGGAAGGGTAATTAATGGTAACCCTATTGATCCTCTTGGTGGGGGTGGGAAAAAAACAATTAGCCTCTATCCTTGGACGGATTCCAGAGTAGTATATTTGGATTTCTTGGTAGAAATTTTTAAACGGATTCTATAGTGAAATATGCAGGACTCATACCAGAGATACATGCCCGTATGATTGATGGACTAGGAACTATTTCCATATTTGTTCAAGTTCGTATTTACTCCCAGCTTAAGTTTTTTATCCCCAGCTCTCCCTATTTTGGTGCATAAATTTATCATTGAGATCTGCAACCCATTGCTTGCGCCTTGAGACCAGAATGATTCTGTCTTTTCGTCTATTAGATGTACTACAATCTTAAGTAAAGCAGGATGCTGCATTTTGTTAATATATATATCATGTTCCCTGTACTAAAATAGGAAAAGGAAAAAAAGAGAGGAGAGATTCTGAATTATGAACCATCATGAACTGAGAATATTATGAAGGGGTCCAAAAACTTGTTCCTTGAATTTGATACACATTTTGGAATACAAGGCACAACACTTTGTCAGAGTGTTTCAGAAGATAAAATTAGTTCAAAAGAAAAGAAACATAAGAGAAAACAAGAATTCCCTCTTCTGCAAAAGCTTTCCAAGAAGAGATGAAAATTTGGCTGGAGCAGCAGAGGCCACGAAGAAAACTCCTTTATTGCTAGTAGTATCAACCAGATCGTATGTGAACACCAATAGCAACTATCAAGATTGTATATATACAGAAGAATAAGATGGCATGAACTAGGATGGAAATCCCGCTTGTGTACATGTTCCCGAACTCAATTACCCGAGTCCTTGCTGGTAGCTGGAATAGCAATCCTGGTGACAGTAAGATGAACATCGCCACTGCAACCACCACTGGTCCCCAATCTGCCACCATCTTTATTTCAAGTATCGTGTCTTTCTCAAAGAATTTAATTTAATTAGGTACTCAAATGTAAGTTTCTCTCTGTTGAATTCAGTTGTGGTGTTTGCAAAATTGTAGCAGCAAATATAATGGAAATGTAAGTGATTTTGCTTAGTGAAGAAGGAGAAGGGGATATACTAAACTTGAGGGTTAAAAGCAGGCATTTGTGTTTTAAAGGGGAAGAAAGGTATTAATTGTGTAAGTGGGATTTTTTGCTTTATGGAAGTAGACAGAAAACACCAACTTTGTGTTTAAGTTTCCGATTATTGAAGAACGCGCAAGCCTTTCTTTTGCCTTTGCTTTTCAAACTTTTATCACATAAAATTCATCAAGGTGGGGAAACTTTTAAAAAGATTTGGAAAAAGAAAGGTGGTGCTGGTGCACGTGGAAAGCAGAGAAAATGCCAAAACTTTGTGCGTTTACATTACTGCAAAATGCTTTGATATCCGATTACTTCAGCTCCTAACTTAGGAATGTTTAATTTGTATTTTGATCCATGACAGATGAAAAGAGCTGCCCACTGTGGATTTGCCTTTTGCTTACCGGGTTGAGCAAAGAGGCCACATCGTCTCATGAGTCATGGTTACACTAATATACGTACAAACTGAGGGCTAAAGAAAGTGCATCTTCACCTTTTACGCGCATTGTGATTACTCACATGTCAAATTAACTTACCCATAATAACAAATAGTAGTATTAGTAGTTCTTTAAAATTACACCAATTACTTAAGATAAACATGATCTGATAACTTGAAAAATAGAGTCAATAACTTGTGCAAAAATTAGCACGCTATCGGTATATATAACACATAAATCCGCCTTCAAGACCTCTAGATTTTGACGAGTGTTTTTGCTTTTTCTTTTTCTTTTTTTTTTTCTTTTATAAAAAATGCATGCCATTAGGTTTTGTTGATCGAGTTTCGCTACGCAATTAGAAGGAATGTAATAGGTGTTAGAGAATGGTGTCAGCCAGATTTGCGCAAGAAGAAAGAAATCAGAAATTTTCATTGGTGAAAATTGTGAAAAGTCTGAAGAATCGAGCGAATGATGTCGACGACACGAGGGTTCCTCTATTAAATTTCTAAACTTTTTAAATTCTCTCAATTTCTCATTAACTTTTGCTATATACTCAATAGTGTCGGCAAAATGAGCCCATATTAATAACCCGCCCAACCCTCCATATTTTAAAGAGTTGTGTGAGTGATTTTACATGGGTAAATATGGATTGATATCCATATTTGATCCATAAAAATATGGGTAAATTATGGGTAAAATATGAATTAATCAAATAGGTTAAGCTTCTAACTTTTATTCACTCAAATTTCATGATATCACTAAAAATAGTGTAACTTTTCTTTCTTTTAATGTTATTCTATAGAACTAATTATACTTTTCTATAATTGAAAAGGTGAAGTCTTTGACCCTAAAATATATAATTTAAATGTACATTTCTTTATTTAATTATAATAGAATAAAATAAGCAAATCATGTATTTGTATTGACATTGCTTAAAGTACATTGAACATATTTTAGTCCTAAAATGCAAATATTCATTTACTTTGAAATTAAAAATATTTTCATCTTGTTACTACATAAATTTATTTTGTATTGAAAAGTTATAGAATTTTTATTTTTTTTACAATAAAAAATGAAGCATGTTTAACATTTTTCGTCTAATATAAAAAAAGACTAAAATATCTTCTCTATATAAAATTCGCAAGTAAAATATATACTATTTATTCATGAAAATATGGATAAACTAATATTTTACCCAACTCATTTATTACACAATTAATTTTAACCATATCAAATATGTACGAATTGACTTAATACCAATTTTCAACCCGCCCACATTTAACCTACCCCGCCCAATTGCCACCAGTAATACCCAACAATAGGAGAAGACCTTATTAGTCTTACCCACCCTTATTTAAAAGTGGGAGTTGGGTGGGACTAACCAGGGCAAATATGTAATTTTACTTTTAATTTGGGTAAATAAACTTTTCATATGTAGTGTATAGCTATTTCCCTACTTTCTTCTTCTTGAATCTTTGAACTCAGGATTGTAGTCCACATCTTCTCACATTTGCTCATTGCTCTTTGTCGGATTCTCATAATCGCCTTGAATCTCTGTTTCATCCTTAAATTTGTGTTCATTGCTGTTGTATTCTTAAGTTAGGGTGAGTTTTTCTTTCCGCTTTCCCCTGATTTTTCTATTGTTAAATATGTTCAACTCTTGCAAAAAACACCTATAACGGTAGCTATTTCATTCTTTTCTGAATTTTTAGATGTATGTATCATCAATTATATCTAATTCGCTCATGCATGTTCGAAAATTGAAATAAATACGTAGATAACTTTGGACCCTTGATGCACATAGTGCACTCAAAACTTTCATTTTTTTAATAGTCTTGATGCACATAGTTCTGGTATTTTTTCAATAGTCTTGACGAAGTTTGGCTTATTTTTGGGGACAAAACAAGCGAGTCCAACTAGACGTCCTCAAACTTCATGAAAGATTAGGTATTTCAAGACGCTGCTATTCTCTCCATTAAACTTGGACTAGACTTTTGGTACATACATTCTGTAATCTTTTCAATACAAATTTCATCCAATGTATTCCTTATAATTTCATCAGTATATCTGATATCAAATTAATCCAATGTCAATTTCATTTAGTGTATCCAATATCAATTCTATCCTACATATTCTGTATCACATAGCTAGTGTATTCAGAATCAGATTTACTATCTATGTACCAATCTATCTAAGTTTCCAATCTAAGTTTATTGTCTTTCTTTTTCCGCAGGTTTTCCAAAATATTTTGTTTTATCAGTCAACAACTCAAAATGTATGTTATTATCAATCAAACACATTCTATATCGTTTATGTTTGTGTTTTAAAAAATCAAATATATGCCATTTAGCCCACCTATCTTTCGTTAGAGCCATTTGACCGTTATCTAACTTTTTATTAACGAAAGTTGAGCTTATCTACTGTTTCCAAATACACCCCCCTCCAGCTGCACGTTGTGAGATTTAAGATTTATTGATTTGATCTGATTTTTGGTATATTTTCTCCTAAAAAAGATGATTTATTCAATTTTTCATATCAGTTTAGTTAACTGAAATGCAAAAAGACCAATTTTTCGTGGTTAGAACAAGAAATCGTTTCTAGGATAGTTACACAAATTGTGATATATCTCAATAGTTAACGGAAATGAATATGCGAGAGGAGAAGTGTTGTGTGCAAGCGATAAGAAAATGAAGCTTTGAAAAATTTATTTCTTAAATTATTGTGGTTCGAGTAATGTTCCTTCTATAGTCTTTTTTTATATTTAGTTCCTGATTTATCAGAATTGTCAGTCCATGCAGATGCTTTTTGATGTCTAAATGACGATATCAGTTGAAGGTTTAAGTTTTGAATTTCATCTTTCAATTCATTTTGTGTTGAGCCAATTACTTCAATTTTAATTGTTTATTGTTGACGAATCTTAAATGTTAACAGTGCAGGAACATGATTTTTTTTTTGGCTGCTTAGCTCTCCCTATCAAGGGTTATTGCTACTGTAGTTCTAACCGAAAGATATGATAGAGAAGACCCACCTCTTAAAGTTTCAAAGATACAAACAAAAATAAATGAAGATGAGGTGAACAAAACTTTCAGTAACAATACTCTTATCAATTAAGGCTATGGAAGTTCTCATGGATATGACACAAGCAGAAAGAAGAGTAGAAGGTAAGATAAATTTAATTCATTCTTTAGTTATTTTTAATTAAGAAAGTTGTATAGTCATGGTGACATTTTCAGGTTTATGTTCTCTCTTTGCTTATACTTATTTTTCACATTAAAATACTCATCGCTATTTTTAGTGATCTTTTGAAGTTGTACATGAGAATTGACAACTCCATGACAATTGATGAGGTTGTTGCCTGCTGGTGTTTAACTATAATTTTCTTGCAGATTTGATATAATTCCCATGTGTTTATTCAGTTTGGAACATGTATGTGCCATATGCCGATTTTCATAGATTTGAATTTACTGAGATAGAGAACTCAAAACTTTTGCGGATTGATTTTGTGTTGTTATATGATCAAGATTTTTTTGCTTCCATTTCCTTGAACACATATTTGATGAGATTACTTGATTAAAAAAAAGACATGTTTGCCATGAAGAAAACGAATCTCAAGAGATGAGGGTATCTATTATGAAGATATATCATGCTGGGGCCTAGGCTAGAAGAGTTGATTCATTGACACCCTCTCATTATTGTGGCCAGTTGCATGATAAATCTCAATTTTGCAAATGTGGATTAATTTCTAGATTATTTTTTAGTTTGTTTAGTTTAAAGACTAATTTTGAGTCATGGTTGTTTGATGAGTATTCGGTCAAATCAGATTTGACACATTTTCTGTCAAACTAGATGAGGATTTCTTAAAAGCGAACACTATAACAAGTGGATATATAAGAAGTGAAGGTTATGCTCTCACATTCTTCAATTTTTTGAAGGTTAAATTGGTAGTTTAATCTCAATTCCTAAGACGTTTGTTTAGTGGTGTTTAATGAAAATGTGTATTACCTTTCTGTTTTCTCCCAAAGTCTTTATTTTAACTCCTCCTTTCTCTTCTTATTCCAGCTACATCTATCACACTTAACTTCTATTTCTCCTTTTTTTGATTTTCTCAAATTTCTTATACCTTTTCAGCTATAAAATGTTCAAGTTATCGTTTTTCCACTTCAAGTTACATTCTGTACATGAATCTAATGTCCCTTCAAGTTACCTTTCAGTTGTTAATAATTCATCTCTGTCATACTGACTAACCTTAGAAAGTTGAGTTTTACAAGTCTTATCATTCGAATGTGCAAAACCGTCCCCGACAGTGATAACAACAGAACCTTTGCTGGCAGCAACTCACAATTGCTTATATGGCCCTTGATACCAGACGAGCTTGACACAGTCAAAACGTGTTGTATTAGATAACTTAATTTACCCTCTTTCTGAAGAAGTTAAGTTAGTTTCTTAATCTTTTGTAGAAGTTTGTGTTTCCTTTTTACTTTGTTATATTAAAAGGTTGCACGATACCAGAAGATAGCATGCTGTCAATTCAAGTTACTAATTGATGTTTGTCATTGGGCCATATTGGGCCGTGCTAGCATGAACCACGCCCACCTAGTCTATTATACAAGCAAATAGAGATGGGATGAACACAACACCAAAATCTTGTACTGTAAACTTAGGATAGAGGGGCAAATTGAAGATCTAAAATTTTTATGCCCTTTAATAGCTAACACGTGTTTCATTTGGTACGTTTATGACTAACTTACTTTATGCAGCAACACTCCATGCTTACCACTTCTCTACCAAAAATAACACTGCATCTCTCCTTCAATCAACCATTAAAACCCCAAAATCTATGTAATCTAGCAACTGAAACAACCATTAAACCCCAAAATCCAAGAAGCTTCCATTCAAACGCCACTACACAAATCATAGATCTGATGCCTTTAACAAGTCTTCATTGTCGGTGGCTCGAGATTTTGGCTAGCTTTTATAGATTTCATTCAAGGTTTGTTGGGGTCGTCGGCCTCACTTATTTCCTGAACCCTCTGCTCCATGAATATCTTTTGTTCCACCAATATTTTCAAAAATAAGAATAAATACATTACTTGCACTTGCCTAACAGGGACTGGGAGTTCAAATCTATTGAGGCACTTGCAGATAGGGTTGTTGCCTTCAACTTGTTCACTTCTTGTACCAGGTATGTGCAGGCATATAAATTTATTTTTATAGAAATGGTGTTCCTGTTATTTTCTGTGTTGTCTTTTTCCTTTTCGGGTAAGAGACTACCTCTATAACTTGCACCATAAAGTTTCATGAAACAGTTTCACGGGAAAAAATCCACACACTATAAATTTTGTTCTCTGAATATTCTGCTAATGTTTTTTTTGAACTATAATTGTTGTTGGACGTTCTATATACATGTCATGTTTATGTATGAATAATATTGTTTCTTGCTTTTTTACTTTTATCCTTCTCTTCGACCATTTTCCTTTTCTTCTTCATTTTTTTTTCAGTTGAATAAACAAGTGATGACTGTAATGAAGTTGCTTGATGATGAGAAATGAACTTCTCATTTCTCGAAAATAATTGTGACAATATTTTCTATTTCTAAGACATTACCGACCCCTTATGCAGGAATCAAATATTGTTGATTCTGTATCCTAGAAAGATTTAGTATTCTAGAGGGTACAAATAGCTATAAGGTTGAGGCATTGTTTTTAGTTCTCAAGCACCAAACTTTAATGTGATTCTTGAGTTCTTCTTCATATGCGAAAGTCGCAAACTAATATATGGATACACCTTTACAGAATGAAGAAGATATTACTAAATACAAAAAAAAAAAAAAAGACAGATAGCCAAGACTTTTTGATGCAGAGGGATAGCCAAGATTTGTTGGAGGAAACTGGGGAAGTTGTTACTTGTAGAGGAAATGAAAGTAGCAATTTGTATTAGAATCTTCAAGCATAGGGCTGGAAAAAAAAGACGAGTCTTCTTAACCACCAACACTTGAGATTTGTTTTTTTTTCCTCATAATCTTTAATTGAAAATGTCTTCCTTTTTTGAGATATTCAATCAATGAAAAAGAACATCTTTTTGGGTTCCCGAATGAATGGAACAATCTCACTTGGCAGTGAATGAATTAGGGAGTAGGGAGAACAAATTATCAAAGATGGTATGTTGATTACTTCAGCTCTTTTATTGCCTCAACGTTTCAGATTTACAAGTAAATTAATAAGTATGTTGGCTGATCTTAAGTAGATACTTTTATAACTATTAGGATTTGACATTACATCTTAAGTATGATTGTGAGAATTAAGAGAGGCTACGAATCCAAAAGCCTTTATGTAGTGTTTTTATGCTTGGTGAGGTATGGAGAACAACATCCATTTGCATATGAAATTAGAACAAATGATCATGTTTATTATTATTGCAGAACACATAATAGTAGTTATTCTTTGTTCACTGAAGTTTCATTTTGCATATTTAGATGTTCACAAATAGAGTATTCTTGACGAAGAGGATGTACAATAGACATTATAATCAATGCACTAAGAAGTAATGTAATACTCCCTCCGTTTCAAAAAGAATTTCTCTGTTTCCCTTTTAATTTATTTTTAAAAAAATAACCCCTTTCCTTTTTTGGCAACACTTTAACCTTAACTTTTCACGTGACATGTTTAAGATAACAAGATTAAAGGATTGGTACATTTGACATAACTTTAATTTAGAACCACAAGATTAAAAAATCTCCTTTCTTTTCTTAAACTTCGTTTCAAGTCAAAAAGGGATATAATTATGTCAACTTAAAAAATAGAAGACATATAAAACAGTAATGTATTGTGAACGAAACTATATGCCTATATGGTGCAAGCCTCCGTTAGATCCAAGATCTGAATTGTACCAACTATAAATCAAAGTCACTTGAAAGATGTGTTTTGTCGTTATTTATCTGTTTGTTCGTTGGTATGCTCATTTCTTGCTCAATTTTATATATATTGAATTGTTCCATTGATGTCCTAAGGGCATTTTCTCCAACCCAAACACTATTTTTGGTGAAATCACTTTTAACCGTTGCACCAAAAAGAAATATTTTTCTCTCTCTTCATTATTATATTATTTCTTATTTCATTTATATATTTTTTATTTCATAAAACAATTTTTTTCTAAAACATTCCCCATTTATAAATTATGGTGAATGTCAATTATCACCTTATTGAATGTTTATTATTTTTGGTTATTTTTAAGTACACTGTATTATTGTTTAAATTTTTATATGTTTGCATTTTTAATTTTTGTGAAGGTTTATTGTAGTTATATCCAATTATAATTTGTAGTAAAATTAACATAAATTTAATTCTTAAGAAAAGAACATAAAAAAGTAATTAAATATACAAGAGATTTAATTAAAACATACAATTTATATAATGTTTAATTAAAAGTTTGTGTAATGAAATAATATTAAAATATTCAAAAAGTAAATTGGTATGATGAATAGTGTTACTCCAAATCTGGTGTAATAAAAATCTTTGGACAAGTAACTTCTTGTTAAGTTTTTAAATAGAGTCCGAAGATGGGGAAGTCTATTTAAAATAATATCACCAACGATCAAAATAATGAATAATGAACTCAATAATAATAAAAATAAAAAACATTAATAAAAATTTACCGTAACAGCCATTGAAAGCCACGTTGAGATATTCAATGGTGGGCCTGAAGCCACATAGAATACTTTGCGGTTGGCACATAGCAACTTAATCCACTCCGGAGGGATATTGTTGGAATATCGTGCACAAATCAAGCACATTGAATTTTTTGTAAGTTTTTTTTCTAACTATTTCATATTTTAGAAGGACAATCGAATGCTTCTTTTTGAAGCTCTTTTAGTGAACACAAGCAATTTTTTATGTCTTTTGGTAATCTCAAGTAACTCGGATGATTACAATTGGGCTACGCTATGACAATTTAAGTCTGTCATAATTGCAAACTCTTTCATTTCAAGTAAAATCGGCATTGCCACAATAGATGATCAAAAGTGCATTTGTTTAATGAGAAACAATTTTTCGTCACATAAAATGATATGTCAAATTCATATGTAACTGTCGAGTTTTGTTATTGGACATCATGTAGATACTTTCCAAATATACTAGATCGAAAAAACTCTACTAATTTTATTTTTTCAAGAATCTTTATATTCATGGAAAGGTTTTCCATATCTGACCGAACAGTATTACATGACTCAACAACAATTCCATCATGTGAAGGATGTGATATGCAAGTCGTACTCTGAAAATTTAATGATCTTGACAACAGTCTCTATTGAGGGACTGTCAAGAGGGCATCATCTTCGATAGCAGTGGAATTTACTTTCATCATCATCTCCGACAGAAGTGAGATCTCTATTTTCAGAACCCAATGTGTATGGTGCGTTTGTGTACAAGATTGACAACAATATGTATAGTTGTCTTGCTATCACAATGAATGATGGCTAGTCCTGTCAATTTTACTCTCAACTCATGAATTAAATTATTAACCCAGACAATCTATGCTGTTAAGAGGTAGCCAAACATCTATATTTTGCTTCTGCAGAGCTTCTAGATACTGACAAGTTTGCATCACTATAAGTTGATGTACCTTATCACCCTTAATGTTGTTTTCCAATGTGATTTCTTTGAAGTGAAAAATGATTATCCCTTTTCCCAGTTATGTTTTTCAATTTTATTAAAGAATTTATCTCATATGTGTAGATAAAATGAATCAAAGCAAGAGAACCATTGCTGGAAGCAAGACTTCTAGAAGAATAAAAGAACCATTGCTTAATAATCATTTCGTAGTGGAAAATAATGAGGCAGATCAGGGTTCTGAGACTCAACAACAATCAACGAGCAAATCAGAACACCAAAGTGATTGTGACAATAAAGATCTCACTTCTATAAAAAATGATGATGAAAGTAGATATCCCACTGCTATCGAATCCCCCTCTTGACAATCCTTCAATTGGGTCTGTCGTTATGACCATTAAATTTTTATATTACGACTTGCATATCTTCTTTTATAGGATGAAATTGTTGTTGAGTCAGGTACTATTACTGTTCGAAGGTATGTGAAAATCATTCCGTGATTTTATAGACTCTTAGAAAAATAAAATTAGTAGAGTTTTTCCGATCTAGTATATTTGAAAAGTATCTAGACATATCCAACTCTCCAACTCGACAACTTCATATGAATTTGACATATCATCTTCTCCGACTATAATTTGTTACTCAGGAAACAAATGCATTTTGGATCAACTATTATGGCATGCCGATTTGCTTTGGGATGAAAGAATTTGCAATTATGACAGACTTAAATTGTCATAGTGTTGCCTAGTTGGAATCATCCAAGTTACTTGAGTAAAGAGGCGTCGAGAATTGCTTATGTTGACTAAAAAAGAGCTTTAAAAAGAAGAATTTGATGCCCTTCAAAAAAGTTACAAAAAAGTCACTGTGCTTACTTTGGTTTGTGCACGCTATTATTTGAGCGCGTGAACCATCCAATAGTATGCCCATCCATGAGGTCAAGAAAGCTTCAGGCCACCATTTAATAATGATTTGAATCAACATTTTCTATTTTTATTATTATTATTGAGTTAATTATTTTATCCTTGGTGAGATATTATTTTAAATAGACTTTGAGACATTGAAGCTATTCCCCATTTCGGACTCTATTTAAGGATTTATCACAAGAATTTACTTGTCCCAGGATTAGATATTTTGATGCAGAATTTTTTTTTAGTTAAAATTGATATTTATTAACAGTTGCAGCAGTTGCAAAAAATAGACACAACTAATGCAATTGTCATATTTATGGAAAATTATTCATATTTGTGCCTCAATTTTTATATTTTTCATGTAGATTATTTTTTACTCATTGGCTAACAGCTCCTTCAATCATTGAGATGAAGATGAAATATATTGTTGAATTTGTCCTCCTGGAAGAAAAAAATGTGGATGCTTGAAAAGCTACGAAATTAATTTCTAAAGTGAGATCTTGAGAGTAAAAGACCAAGAGAAAGTCATCAAGAAATTGATTTCTAAGGTGAGTAGTACTCAAGCGAAAGATATCAAGACATTGATTTCATGAGGATCTCTCACAAGATAAAGCCATCAATTTCCGAGATTCCGTCTTGGTACTGTGGAGATTAAAAACACCAAATTTGCAAGGTTAGGTAGTGTGAAATTAGATTTTAGGCTGAACTCACACCGCAAAAGCTAATTCAAAGGGAGAAGATTGTGCAATCCTTATAAAGAGAGTTGACACATTGGTATGATTCTCACAAATGGATAATTTTTCTACTGCATGTGTTTTTTGTCACAATAATTTTGGAATAAAAAGAAAATAATAATTTTGGAAGAGATGAAGTGGTTCTGTTGTGAAGTTATCTGATGCTTTTTCAAATGGCTTTAAATAATATTTACTATTCAAAAGAAGTAAGTATTAATTGACTTGATTTGACGTAAAAGAAAAACTGAACTTAGAAAATGGGAGATTAATCTGTCTATGCATATGACAGATTAACATAATATTACTGGAGAGTTAAATATGTATACCAATTGTTAAAATATAAGTAAGTAACTGCCATATAAAGAATTAATTAATTGTAAACTAATTATTTCTCCATTTCATCATCTTCTGCAATTATCTATTCCAGAAAGGAGGAGCTTTCTAGGTAAACCAATTGATATTTAACTCCGGCGCAGGGGATGTTGAGCCTAAGAATGTCTAATGAAATTACTTAATGCTTCTACAGGGGTGTTGTCATCTTTTGTCAAAAGCTGCAACAAACAATTTTTAACTTTTTCTTAACTCCAGTTTCTTATTTTATTGCATCATAAACTTTTACTCAACTGCTTAGCCAGAAAGAATCAATTACTTGAAGAACTTGCTGGATTGAGTTGTAGTTGTTGATTGAAGAACTTAAATTGGTTTACTGAGTACACTTTGTGGATAACTTTTAAATGAAAATTGACAAGTGATTGAATTACATTGATTAGGGGTTCCTGCAAGGGTGGCAGTGGAAATTCCTGACAACAGACACCTTTGCAACAAGCAGTAGCATTTTCATCCCTACTTATCTGTAAGGTCCAAGTTTTATACTCATTAGGTTAATTTTAAAGCTGGGTCACCCTAAAAACAATTGTTGCATTTAGCTGCCTGATGTTTACCTGTAACTTATCTGGAGGCTGAAGATTCTCAAATCAGCTGCCATCTTTTGTCAGACTCTGGTACTCTCGAGGTAATATTTCAGAGTTCCACAGTGTGTTAAATGGTAAATGCCACCAGATGTGTTGGAAAGTTGGATGGTAATAGTTTTTTGTTTAGAAATCTTTGTGAACAAACAACAAAAGAAAGCGGAGACGTCTATTGATTGGACTATGCATCAATAAAGTTAGATTTTTTCAAGAACTCTGTGTCTAAAATCTTGTTGAGGTTTATTTAATGACAAAAAGAAAGAAGGAAAACAAGAAAAGAAAGTGCCTTTTAGTAAAATGGAGAAAAGAACACGCCCCTGAATAGGCTTGGGAATAAATGAAGTAGGAGATGGGACCTCAAGGAGCTGTCATGGGCATAGTGATATTGTTGATGGTTACGACTACTTCACAAATTCCATCCACAAAGTTAAATGGATGTCTAACTTTTTTGGTGTAAAAAACTGTGTAGATTATAAACTGTATAGACTGTAATTATCTCTTACTTCCAAGAAGGAAAATTAATTGCTTGAAAGTCTGTGGAATAAATAGCTCTGAACTAATCTGAAAATTAATATGCACACTTGAAAGGCTCACGTTACTTATTTTCACATTAGGCAAGTTATAGTAAAATATGTTGCTTTTGTAAAATGACCAAGGGGATTATGGCACTATGTAGAGTTATTATTGTCATGTGTCTCTTTTCTATAGATCCATGGATATTTATGTTCTCAGGAAACAAAAAAGTGGTCAACGATGGAGCTTCAGAGATCTTGAATAGATTATGTGTTTATGAGCAATTTTGAAAGTAATTTTTTTTGTTAAGTTGTATTGATATTCAGAATGCCTTTAAGGGTGTCCTATATTTGAATTCTTTAAAAATCATTTGAACAAAAATGTCTTGCACATAAAGTTTCATACTTGTCAAAAGTAGTGCAGTTCAAGCAATTTACTTGTATATAAAATTGCAAACTTCAATCTATAAAAAGATATATGATCTTTGTAATTTTAACTTTTATGTTTTTCCATGTGTTACATTTTAATTCTTTTAATTTTTACAAGTTATCCTTCATCACTATATAACTATGCAAAACATCTTATAACAGATCGTTGGGACCGCGCTAAGCACCAGCCTTGCCCATTTAGTCATATAAGAATCTAAGAATCATGTTACTAATGCAACTTGATATTATCTAAATTAAAACTACCCACGGTAAGTATCAAAAACAACTAGAAAGAAAAAGACAAGGTCGGTGCTTATGAAACTATGGAAGCATCAATAAAGAAGCAAACAAGCCGCTACCTCTCCATAACAATTAATGCAACATTAGCTAGAAAACTTGAGCGTTTTAACACTTTTCACAACTTTAAAGAAAGAAAGAGGGCATGCACAGGCAACAGAACATAACAATTTATCGATTTAAAGCTTACACAAAATATGTATATGGTTATATTCATTTGCCATTCTATTTAGAACTGAAGTAATAGGTCTACTGATGAGAGAGGAACATTATATTTTTTGGCATCCTAACAGATTGACTCAACATTAACCAAACACTATTTGGATCATAAACATAGACAAGATGGGACCATATTAGGGTCATGATACTAATAGAGAACAAGGTAAAAACTTGCTTTAACAAAAGGAAAACAACTTATGTTGCAAGACTCGACTCTATGGCAACTTAACTTGGACTATCAAAATGTAAAAATATGCATTTCCATAATTATCAAGCAACAGAGAAGTGACATAGACAGTCTTACAATGCAACTTTCCGTAGAGGCATATCTAGCCTAACCAGCGAGCAACAAACCGATCAAGAACTGGCAACAAATATCTATCACACCAAATCAAACATGCATCTGAAGATAATGAGTTAAAGAAATAGGATGTATAAGAGTTAAGTTTTCACTCATCCGAGCCTGACTCTTTGACAGATGCTAAAGAACAGTCCCAAAGATAAACTATTTCTCATTAAACAAGTCATCGACTGAAAGAAATAAAGAACACGAAAGCATACAGATAATGAGTATAAACAACTAGATAATCCTTTTATACTCAGCTAAGATCAGAATAAGAAAATGAACCATGAAGAGTCTATAGTCGAACAAGAGTGAGATCTAATATGCTAACAACTAACAGTAAACTACTCCAAAACAGAATGTATACACAGATAGTAAGAAAAGATATTACTAGCTAATACTCATTTTAACCAAATGCTAACATATGGAGACCAAAACAAGACTTAACACATAAACAGAACACAAACACAGCCAAGAATACATCATAAACAGAACAACATATAAGAACCGGGAATTAAACAAAATCAAGAAAGGATTTACCTCCTTCCGGGCAGCTAACGGAGAACAAAGAGCAGATAAACAGCTTTTTACGACCACAACGAGATTCCGTGAAAGAAGAAACAGAACTAAAAGAAAACTCAAGTCCTTTTGGATAGTATTTGAGAATGCTTTTTGTTCAAACATTAACTCACTATCTGCAACCTTATAAAATCTTTGTTTTCCATAAACCATGGTTCTCTTTGTCCATATATAAGTGAAGAATGACCCCCCTTCGATCAATGGAAAAGAGGGTATTTATAGACGAAATTAGGGCAAAAAAAAGATAGGAACAACGGTCGATTTTTGAAATCCCTGCTGCTTGTACGAAATTTCCAACGGCTAAACAACAAAAGCCGTTCGATGTTGACGCTAGGACGAGTGAATCGTTGATATCGCTCCATCTAGCACTGACACTTGTACGAATTGTCTGAGGAAGACGACTACAAAATGCAGCGTACTGTCGCTGCTGCTTTACGTGTATTTTGACGGAATTATTGACGCCGTTTGGAGACGTTGCTACTTGCCGCTTCATTTGTCAGTTGTCACTTGTGGATTTTACCTTTAGAATGAGCTACAACAGTTAACGCCGTTGGCTTTTGCTGCCTCTGTTTGTTGTTCACGTTAAAAGAAAAGTTGCTGGGTTCTTTGTTGAAGAAGAGAACTGGGCCGGGTTTGCTGAAGTTAGAATTGGGCTGGAAGTTTGGTGGTTGCTTGGATTTTGGTGTTGAAGAAGTGGGTTGCTGGAACATTAAATGGGTTAGATTTGTAATTAATGAAAGGGCCAAAGGGTTACAAACTTAAGTTGTGAAGTTAGTCAAATTGAGTTTCAATAGCAAATTCGACTAAAACTTAAATAGGAAGATCAAAATTGAATGTTAACCACTAGTTAATTCTGATTTTGATATACTCATTCAAATGGTTATAGTTGTTTTCTTACTATTTTCGGTGCTAGTAGAAGTAGATGTTATCAGATATTGGGTCGATGAAGTTGGTCTTCGTAGTGAATGGGCTCTTATATTTTGTTTCTACTGTTCCATCCATGTTTGTTTGGTTGCTATAAGTCCATCTAAAACTGAAAACAGAATAATTTCCATAGGTATGCTTAGAATGGCGAAAGCCCACAAAGGAGTGTGATGTGCCGTGCCGTCCAGGAGAAGAGTTGACAAGGTTGTGAATTGTTGCGTGGCGGGCAATCGTGGTCATTGCTGTTCGCTATCAGCTGATAATACAAATACTTTATTTGTCTGATTATGATATCTCTTTGGCAGAGTATGAATTGTCTAGATTCCCTTGTCCAAAATTTGCTCAAATAGATAAGCTTTCAAGGTCTATTAACTCTTCCAAAATTCAATAAAAGATTTATTTTTCCCAATTAATCAGAGTCAGAGATGGCTGATTGGGGACCAGTTGTAATAGCAGTGGTTCTGTTTGTGCTATTGAGCCCTGGGCTTCTGTTTCAACTCCCAGGAAATAATCGGGCAGTAGAATTTGCAAACTTTCAGACAAGTGCACTCTCTATTTTCATACATACCATTCTCTTCTTTGGCCTCATTACCATCTTCCTTATTGCCATTGGTGTCCATATTTACACCGGTTAGCTAGCTAGCTAGTCCCATCAGTGTTTATCATCAATAAGTACTGTTTTCTTTTTCTCTCATCGATCCAGCTCAATATATATACATATATATTATGGTTGTTGGTGTACCAGAATATTCTCATAGATCTGTTTGTGTTTTATTTTAATTTATCAACTATTACATAAATTCATAGGTTCTGCAAGTTGTTTGACTGTTTTTCAATAACATATATACTCGTTTAAGTTAAATATATCAAACGGATCCAGAATTTAAGTTAAAGTTGTTACCGTTCATCTCACTATTATATCTTAAAAGTTTTGATTTCATATCTATTATTACTCTATAAATTTACTTACCATATCGTTGCAGATGAAGCCGGTAGATTCGACAGTAGGACAATCAAATAAAAAAGCTAGATTATATCCGGTGACAAGAAAATATGTATGGTAGAATTTTTCTGGAATATCCTATGGACTATGGCCCCAAATCCAATATTATCTATTTCCTGCTAACAAGTCCATTGAAAATCCCATCACCAGATAATTGGATAAGTAACAAGAAAATTACTCCTACATGGCGAATTAAAACAACCGACTTTTTCGTGAAAGAGACCTGCATTAACAACAGAGGAGGCTCTTACTAATTAATGAATTTCTTGAAACACCTAGATAGGCAGTTTATTGATAATACCTAAAGCTCTAATTTGCACATTAAAACTCTTTCATTTTACCAATGAAATTAAACAAGAATAAAAAGTGTCATATATTGATGATCCTAATTCAAACTGTGATCCTTCATGAAACTATATATATATATATATATATAATTCAAACTGCAAGTTGAACAACCAATTGCCATTTCACTGTTGAAATATTATCGATAGCTAAGCCCAAGGTGCAAAAAGATTATAAAGACCGACCCTATGTGATGGATGATTTTATTTATTACAACAAACTTTTGTATGAAGTCTTCATTAGTAGATTAAAAACAATAATAAGTTACTCTGTCATTTGCCTTAATATATATATAGGGACCATGTTATAATCATTAATGAATAATTACAGGTAATTCATTAACAGGTAAGTTCAAGTGATCTGAAACGCTCTTGAACGCATGATATGTAGTGGGCAGCCTTCCTATCAACACTTTCGTCTCCAGAATTATAATCAGTAGTAGCGTTACTCTTCGATGGAATGTAATATGAAACTTTTGGTTTTTGTGGAGGAGCAGCTTGATCCTGGTTCACTATAAAACTGGATGATGTATTGATGTTATTTGGATTAAAAGGAACAAGTGTTTCCTTTGGCTGATGATGATGAAGAAGTTGAAGATGATAAACAGTTTGAGGAGGACTATGGTCGTGTTTGAAGCTACTACTGTAATAATTATTACTAGGCGAAGATGGTACATGAGTAGGTGCTGCTGAGCGGTACAAAGACTTCACCAGTTTCCCTTTCATGAACCCTGTTCTGCGCTTGCGGTTCAACTCCATTAATATATATACTATATATATGTCTTGTGTTTTTGGGCAAAAGGCTTTTACAAGATATATCTACTCTAGCGAGTGTTAGATTGACCCGTGAGAGGGGGTATATATAGGCAGTTTAACTATGCACTATACAAACATAATAACTAATGTGCAAGTTCAATATAAATATGAAGATAGACTTGAAGCACCAATGCTATATCCATCTGCCTCTTCTTGATATGTCAAATCCTTTTTAATTTGTCCCGAATATTTCTTAATACTATATTGTTGTGATCATATATGAACTTTAATTATCTGGTGGTAACATAAATGAATAATGATTTCCTATTTCAAATTTAAGCTATATATATAGGCCTACAGGATATAATATAACACGATTCTTTTTAAGTGGATGTACAAACTTTTAAATGTGTTGTCAATATGAGCAGATACCCTGAATAGGACTCGATATTAAGCGCCACCATAACATCTAGAAAATGGCATAATACCCTATAATGAATATGGACTTTACATACAAAAGAAAAGAAAAGACAATATACATATATATATATACACTCCTGCAAGGGCATCTCCCAGCCCTACTCTCTATTTTACTCTCCAAATATAGAGTTCTCTATTTATTTTCAGACAACCAACTCTTACCCAATTATCTATTTTACTCTCTAAAATAAATCTTTTCTTCACTCCTCAATATTATATTATTATTTCTATTTCATTCTTATTTTCTTAATTCATAATATAAATCCCTTCTTCTTTTTCCAATAATTAGTTATATAATTTTCATGTGATACAACATTTTATTTTTTCAAAAAAAATTTAAATATAAAATGATATTTTATTCTAAATGTTTAAAGAACATAAATTTCAAGAAAATATGCTATAATATACAAATTAATGGACAAATTCTAATAAGATTGAAATACAATTACATAAACACTCAATTTTTGAAATTATTACGTTACTTCTATAAATGCTCTATTAATGCATACGGAGTTCAAAATGAGCATTATCGTCCTTAATTTTTTTATGTATGGCTAAACATTGTTCAAATCGGAGATTTTCATCTACCACTATTTTCGTCGTTGGAGTTGGACCATCTACGACATCTTGAATTGGTACATTAAGATCGATATCATGTTCACCCTCAATTATCATGTTGTGCAGTATAATACATGTAGTTATTATTCATGTAGCACTTCACTTCCTCAAAAACATGACGGTCCTATAATACTTGCAAAACGTGATTGTAAAACTCCGAATGCACGTTCAACATCTTTTCGGCAGATTCTAGCTTCATTCCAAATTAATTATTATGTTATGTATTGTATTTTATCTTGTATTTAAATTATTATGTTATGTGTTGTATTATATTGTATTTAAATTATCATATTATATATTTTATTTTTAAAATTAAAACTTTCATCTTATCATTTTAATTGTGTTTATTCTATATAGTGAAAATTAATAATAAAATCAAATTATATCATTGATGAAATTAGAAAAAAATTAAAATACTATTAATTCGGGATGAAGTACGATATGTTATATAATATATTTTTTAAAATATTATATTACATTTAATATGAAGTATGAAGATTAGATACTTAATAAATAATATTATATGTAAAATAATATGTTAATTAGAAAATAATAGAAATAATAATAAAATAGTCAAAAAGTAAAATAGAGAGTGTGAATAGTAGTTCTCCAAATAGAGAGTGATATAGAGATGAGTTGAGTGTCCATTCTCTATTTTACTCTCCAAATATAGAGAATTGAGAGTACAATAGAGGTGGGTTGGATATGGTCTAAAACTGTTTTACTTTTCACTGATCGCAAAGACAAATAATATTATTTCTGTTTACTTTTAATTGTTATGATTTTTTATACACTTTGATTAACATTTTATGATGTATTTTTCTATCATATTGATATTTAAAGTTTGCAATTTATGGTACTTTTTGTAATAGTTTTTGAATATCTAAAGTTTTTGTGATTTTCTTTTTTAGAGTCAAACGATTCACTTTGACTAACATTTTAGAATGTACTTTTTTATTATATTGATATGCAAAAATTGCAATTTATGATACTTTTTGTAATAGTTTCTTAATATCAAATTTTTTATATATATCAAATTAATCTAATTTAACTTTTAAAATTAGTCATATTGAATTTCGAAAAGCACAACATGACAATTAAAAGTGGTTGGAGACAATATCTAATAATAAATAGAAGCGGATCTAATGTATAGGAATCAACTTCATCAGAATGCATATATCTTTCGATATGGAGCATAAATTGATGTATAAAAAATTATTAAAATTACAATAAATATTAGATAAGAATCAACAATCTTAAAAATATATATAATGGGTTTTAATTTAGTACAAAAAAAAACCTTTAACATAAAAAATTTAAATCGTGGAACCTCTTTTAAAAAAATAGACCATGTTACCCTAGGCATTATATTTGGGTAGCGTTTAATTAATTTCTATGCATTGACAATGGAAAGGGATTAAGTCATTTATTAGTTAATCACAAATTAGTAAAATATCTTGATAAATATTCTTCCTAGATGTGTTTCTCAACCTCCGAATAAATTTGGTGTATAACTCAAAAAAAGTTTGATAGTTTTTAATTGTGTGTTTTGATACTTTCACTTTTTGAAAAATTGAAAGATTCTATTTTCTAAAATTTGAATTTAGAATTTTGGATCTTGAAATTCTAATTATGCCACATAAATTAAAACAGAAAATACAAATTAAAAATCTTTAGTGTACATAATTTAAGTCAATTGGCGATGGTATATCCGATTATGAGTAGTGATTGGTAGAGACATTAGGGTAGAGTACTGTGAAGAATTAATAGTTGAGTATTTTGTTAATTTCTTGTGTGATTATCTTTGGAAACAGCAACTTTACATACACTGGATAGGATAGTAGTGCATCTTAATTAAATGCTTTTGGTTGATTATGATGTCCTTTATTTTGATATCATCTTATTTTTCTTGCGTGAACGAGCTTAGGCATAGTAGTATTAGTATATGTTGAGCGCTGGCACAAATGATTCTCGCGACAAGAATAAAGCGATGGGCTAATTTTCTCTCTTGAAATAATACTATACGTTACATCATCTTATAATTATATATGAGACATGCATGTGTTTTTATTTACTACAACAAAATCAACTACTTCTTTGATCTTGAATTACATTATATATTTATTTATTAAAAAGTGATCTAAAACGCTCCTGAACACAAGATATATAGTTGTCAGCCTTTATATCAACGCTTTCGTCTG
>JAJJBR010001656.1:0-22552 GCA_022817965.1 Solanum lycopersicoides | reverse complement strand
AATCATAAAATAAATTAAAAGCGACGAACAACTCGTTAATATTATAATTTTTATCAAATTATTTTTAATAAAAGTGACGGACGGCATCGCTATTGATATTAAATAAATAATTTTTAAATATATATGCATATTTGGAGCAAAAATTTGCTAAAAAGCGACAGACTAAGCGATGTTGACCATCGTTCTTTTTCAGATAATTTTAAAAATATTTTTTGTAACTAAAAAGTGATAGACAACGTGGCAAAATTCCTCATTTTCTTGGACGACGCAGTCCTTCACTTTTCAGTTTGTCATTTTTTAGAAGTTTTTTAGTAGTGAGCAAGTATGAAAACACTTCTTTCAGTTGATGACATCGTTGTAGTAGGTCTTCTTGTGCTTGAGTTCTTCCTTGAAGATGATCTTGTTTTCATTACATAAAAACTCCTTCAATTGATGAGGTCTTTGATGTAGGAGTTCTTGTGCTTGAGTTCTTTCTTTAAGATAGCCTTATTTTCAATCTTGTGAATTTTCAGAGAAAATTCATGTTTTGTTTGTCAGATCTTGAGTTTTTGTATTTTGGAAAGAGATTATATAAATCAACACAGAATTGTTGAGACAATCCTATTGGCTGAAGCACACTGTTTAGAAAAGTTTGGACCTACTGTGACAACTTTTTTTACATCTGTTTTGTGCATTTTTCATGTCAGCAATCTTGCAAGGACCAAGTCCCTTGCAATGTTCTTTATGAGTTCTTTAAACTCTTGTTTGTTGGCTTCCTTGTTTGAATGAATGAATTAATTTGTTATTTTTCCAGTTGACTAGGTCAACCATATGAGTTATTGACCGTTGGACAAACAACTTCATCAATTGTGATTTGTTTAGTATGTTGATTCCTCACCGATCTCTGACACGACAACTTTATAGTTGTTTACAGATGTACCTCGTTATAGATCACGACGAGAGAACTCAGCCAGGGACCACGTCCCTACATTTGTGAGAATCATCAAAATACCTAAAATATAATATTTTCCCCTTTTTTGATGATGACACACAAATATACCTCACACTAAATTTATCATTCATTTCATTGTAAGCAGTCCCAATAACAAGGATCTGATTCATTGTTAGATCTCTAAGTTTGTTAAATTATCAAAACTTCATATAGCTCCGAATTAACTATTTACCTTTTTTTTTTTTATGATAATAGACTTATCCACCAGTCCCCCTATCAACAAGAACTTTTTGGGTAACTGGAATTTCATTATCCCTGAAGTTTGTCAAATCTGAGTATGCTTTGTGGTTGCAACACAATCTCAACTTTCACATCGGAAAAGATTTACATTGCTTTACAATTCCATTTAGAAGAGTAAAATGGAAGATCTTCTTTACGTCCAGAATTCTTACAAACGAGTCTTTTGCACTATAAACCTGATAATAAAAGAGATGATGAGCGGAATTAGTTGCACACATAGGTTTGTTGATTTATTAGACAATGGGTTGACGGTAATGTGTTGAACCATATTTTTAGGGAGACACATGCTCGAACCATATGGTGGAATCTTGAAAGTGTTATCGCGGAAGACTGGAAAAAAATGTACTTAATAAAACAAATGTTGACTTTTATGTATCTTACGGTTCTCCGATTGCATATCAACGGAATAATTTTCATAGGATCATGAACATGTTATTTGATATGGTCATCAAATCTGATGAAGAAATTCAAGGCTTTATTTTACTTGGTTCCCTACTAGACTCTTGGGAAATATTTAAAACATCATTGTCAAATTCAGCTCTAAATGGTGTGACCTCTATGGATTCCGAAAATAACAGTGTCTTGAACGAAGAGATGAGAAGAAAATCTCAAAAGTCTTCTTCATCGAATGTCTTGAAAACTGGGTCAATAAGGAGAAACAAAACTCATGGTTCTCTAAATAGAGAACATAATAGGGGAAAATCTAGAGGAAGACTAAAGGATATTGAGTTCACTCATAGTGGCATGAAAGGGCACACAAAGAAATTTTACAGGAAGTTGAAGAGGGAGAAGAAAAACAAAGAGGAAACAAAAGAAATATAAACGATCGCATGCAATATAATTACCCAACTATTAGTCGGGTCGACCCCACGGAGAATATTGTAAAAGATTGTCAATAGCAAATACTTAACTCGATAGTTGTTATATAATAATAGGAAGATTTAATTTGAAATAAAATAAAACAAAACAATAAGAATAGCTTTGAACTAAATATTCATCTATATTCGAGTTATTAGAAATAACTAGGAATGTGTTCTCCATAAGCTCATAACGCGGTAATCCTAGTAATAGCATTCCTCTCCTAGTGTATAACATGCAAAGTTATAAGTTTGGTCCTAAATCCTTTGTCCGACATTTAGAGAATTTCACCCCGCACCTTGGTCTGGCTACGTGTGTATAATTTAATAAACCTTATCTTTACCTCATATTAAACATCACATTAATGTATGGCTTAATTTTCACCATTGCAACAATTGACATTAGACTATTAGATAATATCACACAAAATCAATGTTGAGAATTCTTTTCTTACTAACTACCTCTGTGGTCAGGCAAGTAGCAACAAGGGGAGTTCTAATGTTGGCCACCGTTAAAAAGTCTTCTAAACGAATGAATTATCAATGCACGCGATAACACTATTCAAGAATTTCATAGTTACTATTCTTACTTTGTTAATCTCTTATGGTTCCTACAACCCTAGCTATAAAGTTTAGGTACTTTTTATCTCAAAAACACAATCCAAATTTATTAAAATAAATATGTTTGTGTTAATCATAAAAATTTAAGAACAATAGCTAAACTATATTTATTAATCACGAATACAAATAAATATTAAAGGAGAAGAAAGAATAAACAACAATTCTCCGGCCTCCACGGCGGCTCTTCCAAAGATATAAAGCTAGAAAAAAATTATATTGTGTCTTGTTTATTGGTTCTTCGATCCCAAATAATTATTTCTATACCCTATTTATAGATGTATGAAACCCTAAATAAAATAATTTAGTCCAAACAAATTAGGAAAACAAAATTCGGAAGGAATTGATTTCTGGATGTTCTCAAATTTATTGTTCCGCCGTTTTCCATAATAATAGTTGCTTTTAATGGCTGCCACGTGTACAACTAATTTCAGTTTTGATATTGGATTTAGCCTCCTTTCCATAAATAAATATGTGTATATATATATATATATATATATATATATATTATTCATTAAGCTGCCCGCTTGATTTCCTATTTCAACCTTGCATCTTTAAGCCATTTGTGCTCCAAACTTCTTCATTTTCCAACCGAATTAATCCTACAAATAAAATACACAATTTAGCACAATCCATAAAATTTATGCTCAAAACGGAAGAAAGCAAGCAAAGGAATGAATAAATGAAGACCTCATGATCTCCGTTGGCACTAGGCGAATCGTCAAGTCTCTTCGACACCACCTAAAGTTTCAAAATACTAGAGCTAAACTGGGGATAATTTTGGTGATTAGCAATTCCAGTCGGCACATCGCTGATCCATTCTGTGAAAGACGACTAGGTCACCAAAAGAGTCATAGAAAATGTAAAAAAGTATTTATGGGAGAGATAGAAGGATAAAATGTGATTCTCCGAATTATTCGGTGATCGCGATCTGGATCTCCCAAAGTTACAATAGCTAGACAGAGAAGAAGTTAAAATGCAGGCGAGATGAAGATCAATTAACGAGTCGACGATATGTCGGCGAAGCCTAACTAACCTCTCTGAGTGGTCTCATGCAATTACACTTCAGACTTGTTTAAGTTAATTTTGGAGAGAGGGAAAGACATAAAAAAAAGTTAAAATGAAAAGATTGAGATTAAGAACCACTACTAGAGGATTTCTCCACGATTCTAACAACATTTCTTAGAGATTTTATAATAGAAGACATTCTTTGTTGATTTTAACATCAAATTTTCATTAGACTCGGTTATGGAAAATTTGATGAATATTGATTTTAATATTTTTTTTCTATGATTGGCTAAAAATCCCTTCTCGGGGTTTTGAATGTGAGACTAATTGTTGAGTTTTACTAATTGGGTGTCACTGATTTATGAGCAATGGTATTAACTTGAAGTGGGCCTAATTTGCTGCAGTGTTTTGAGGTAATCTTGCATGATTATTGTCATTACTTTTCTGTTTTGTGCTTTCTCAATAGAGAAGAATAAAGCCAAAGTACCAAGTTAGCATCCTTAGTAGTGGGTCACCATGATTTAATCTTGAAAATGTATAAGATGGAATCACTTCTTTGTATCTAGATCGAGGGAGTGTATTTTATGAGGATAAGGGTTGGGCATCTTTCCTCTAGTGTTGAAGGTCGAGAGAAAAAAGATAAGGTAATTGTTCGATAGAAAATTGCTTTACACAAAGTCCTACTTACCTACGATAATTTATTCCATTGTGAGCATCAATGTTCATCCACTGGAGTTAACTAAACAATTCGTTGGTAAATTACCTAAGCTTAACCACATTGTTTGATCTTTTTATGTCAAGTGCAGCTTTTGTTGGATAGTTGTAATTTGAAATTCAGAGTTTAAGCTAAATAGCACGTAGTAAGTACTTAGTTGAAGACTCTATCATCAATTTTTTGTAATCGAATTCAAAGAAAAATCTACTTTATGTGGGATCGAGGCCAGTCATTTAGTTGGATTATGTACCGACCAACGATGATAGACACTTACAATTGGATGAAGTCTCTTTGAAACGTTAATCATTGCTTTGAGAGTAAAGTATGAATGATGATGTTATTGTGTTGTTCAAAGGATTTCTGGCATACACATGAAAGTATTATTATGAACCATTTCGTCACACAAAGAACATTCTAAGATTGAAAGTTTTTTTGACATAAATTAAACATAGATAAAGAGCTATCCTAATGAAACTTAGATTGGATTGGAAAGATGACGTTCCCTTCCATGCATAATAAGAGAGAGTTAAGAAAATGACTACTCTATGGGAATTATTCTTAGCACCGAGAGGATATTGAGATGGAGGACATTTCATTAGTAGAGTCTAGTTTCTACAAGCAATATCCACATCCCTTAGAGATGTGCCCCCATGAGATGGTTGTCTATATACACATTAGCTTGTAGAATCCACTTAATGTAAAGTTTATGATCTCTATGTTGTTTAAGGCAATTTCCCACATTAATACTAGTGAACTAAGGTTACTTTAAGAAGTATCTCATATGAATTTAAAGGTAATAAAGATGTTAGCTTATATTGACCATGTTTTATGACTTATGATTTCTATCTCTTTTATATCTTTTTCTAACGTTATCAATTGAATGTGCAGAAATAACCTATTCTATAATGATTTAAATGTTTTATGCAATGCTATCATAATTGGTACATTATTTTGTACTATGCATACTCTTTCCTACATTTCCCCAAATGTAAGGTCTAACAGTCAAGGTCCTTGGTTGCGTATCTAGTGGTTGACTGTGAAATTTTTGAGCTTTTGTTCGAGGAGAAATTTTCATTGTTTTCAGTTTCAGACATGATGTATGGTCTAGACCGAATTTCATTATGTTTTAACAGATGAATATTGAGACAAATGTTTAGTCTTCCGCTTTTCTTTTATAAAATGTTAAGAACTTGAAATGTACTTCTTTATCTCCTATGTTCGAATTCTTAATTTATGAATGTTATGTTGATTGTATGGAGCCTATCGGGGTCCTACACATGATATTACATCTAGGGTAAACCCCTGCGTCGTAAAAAACATGGTACTAAAAGCACATGAATTAAAATAGTCCTAGAATATTAAATAAGCCACGTCGAGAAGAGTCTTGTTCATGAGTGTGAATTCTACCTTATTTTTGAATGAGAGGTTACAAGATATTTAGGAAGTTTCACTTTTTCATTAATCTAAAGTCGTTCAATAGAGTTAAACTCTATAAAGTCTCTCTTTTAATCCCTATGTAATACTCTACAGTATGTGTCTACTCGAAGATATTATGCTTGAAGGAATGTGAAGGAAAATGCGGAAGACGAAGTTCCTCCTCTAGCTCCTAAAACTCTGGTCGACCCTTTGGTTGAGCTAGTGACTAATGAAAAGTATAGGATTTCTTTTTGGGTATTGTCTCAAGCCATGATGGTACAAGCTAATAGGGAGTTTGTGGTTCCCATAAACCCAAATTTGGGTATGGGGGAAACTAGAGTGAGGGACTTCACTACAATGAATCAAATGGAGTTTCATGGTTCTAGGGTTGAGGAATATCCTCAAGAGTTCATTGATGAGGTTTACAAGTTGTTGATGATCATGGGAGTGACGCCGATAGAAGGTTTGACTACTCCATTGAGTCTGGAATGTTGTATTTGATAGATTTGCATATCTCGTTTGCATGCAAATGGTTTTGAATAAATTACGAGAACCCTATCAAAGATTTTGAATTGTTAAAAACCAGTTGATGTGCATCAGGTAGTATGATAAATGTTTTGCAAGAACTTGTGCAAAGACTAATGAATCTGGTTACAAAATCCCATGGGTCCATGCTTCATGTTAGATGGGTTAGTTCCCTATTATTTGCGTTCATGGTCCCTACCGCATTCACATGGCCTTTGTTCTTTACCCTTAGCATTTGTAAGGCCTTCGTTACATTTTTGAAGGGTTAATTGTGGATCTTCCACATTTTTAGGCCACTCTTGCCGCATTCACTGGGTAGGATGTTGGTCTAGTCTTCACTTAAAGTCTAGACCCAATCAACAAGGAATTCAATTTTCATTTGGCGATTTATCCTCTAATAAATATCCTAGATATTGGATATTTGAACTCCACTATGTTCATAATGTGCAGGGAAAACTAGGTGTTTTATTCGAAAGTGTCAAAGATTCCTTATTTGTTGGGTTATCCTCTATTTTGGAACAACCTCAGTTTTTTTGTTATTCGTTAAAGTTTGAATTGTAGCATGGTGTTGGTTTCCACTATTTTGAGCCTCGAATTAAAGTTAGCCTAAAGGTAGTCTACGACATTCCATTCCATAGATTGAGATTGAATATCTGAAATTATATTTATATGTGTTAATTGGGGATGGAAACCTAGTTGATCATGCTATCTTGTTAGATATCATGATTTAGGCGTATTTTAGGATTTCAAAGATTAGGAACATGTTGATTGTGGTATGTGATTAACCTTACCTTGTGGTTTACCTCAATTGATGTTATTGATGATTGTTTGAGCATGTTTGACCTTAGTCTACGCTTAGACAAGTGCTAGTCATAGTCATGCTTTATTTGGAGACGTTTAGTCTTATTCTGTTTTGACATATTTTCAAATGGTTAACTCCCTATGGGATTGTGTAGCATACTTGCATATGTGTGTACCTTTTGGGCTTATAGGGTAGGTTATGTTTAGTTTAGTTCATTTTTTGTTATAAGTACACTCATTTGTGTTACTTTAAAATTATACTTTTACCTCTTCTATGTCGATTTCTATCATATCATATTGCTTTTAATTTTCATACTTATTAGGGTCTTATGGTGGTAGTACCGTCTGGTGTAATATCATCATTTCACTGTCCGTAGACTACTTTGGCACACCAAATTGCACAACCACAATAGTTGTCTTGTCTCCCTCTGGATCTTATATACACTCTCCTTTTATTTAATTGGCCTATTAGACCTTCTAATTAAATGTTGTATTGGTACTACTGCTACACTCTGAATATTTTCCATGATGAAGGTGTGATTTTTTGCCACCGACGTTGATCATTCAAGCCCGTTCGAGCTTCTATTCTAAGGTGAGGGTGAGTAATTGTTTTCCTGCACCTACTAACCTCTACCTTTATTTGATAGCTAGCCTTTTGCTTTTTTGAGACAAGCTTTTATTTTAGGTCCAATTTCGTGAATTAAAATTCTGTTGTTTAGAGAACTCCGTACTTTTGACTTCACTGTTCTAGCAGGGATCTTTTGGAAATATATCATTTTAATTTGCTTTTGTTTGTTATTACATTTCTATGATTCAATTACTTCTTCTGATTTGTTTCTATCCCTATATCTATTACTTGTTGTTTTGGGTTACGGGTTGACTCAGCTACTAGAGGGTTATAGTAGGTGTCATCATGACTCGAGGAACTGGATCATGACAAATGGATATACCAGTTATAATCTATCCAATTTTTTTTTAAAAGGACTGTTTTTACTTATCCCATTAACTTAGTTTTCTTTTTCTATTAATTGGAGGATGTGAATTAAAGTATAAAAGTTAGATGACTATTGTGGCATTTGCTATGTGACCATTTAAGTTGAGTTATGACATTCCGAGATACGAAATGTAGAGAATAGTTACCTAGATTCTATAATTGAAGAGATCATGAAAGCTTTATGATATATGATGTATCATGACACCTTTATTATATATGATGTATCGTAATGCCTTTTAAATAAATTACATCATATTACAATTCTGATAGATGTTGTATCAGGATGCCATTATTATATATTGCATAATGATACCTTTCCAATTCATGATGTATCACGATACCTTCAGAATAGATTATATATCACGGTACCTTTTTCATACATTGCATGATGATACATTTTCAAAACATGACATATAATGATACCTTTCCAACATATGATGTCTCATGATACCTTTTTGATTAAAAAATCTATCATGATACAATAGATTCATTAAAGAAATCACATAAATTTTTGATATTTTATGTTTGGATAATTATCCTTCAACAACAATCCTGTCATTGGAAGAAGAAATACATTGATACACTTACCGTTACTAATATTTAACTAATATTAATAATCCCAAAAAGTTGAATTTAGGGAGATTAGTAATTTGAAATTGAAAAAATTAAAATTAAATCGTGCTAAATTGGTAGCGTAACGTCGTGGGAGAGAAACATCAGCAATATAGGCGAGACATATTATTTTTTCAAAGTACAATTTCTAATTATGTGTGAAATAGGGAATTGTGTATAATAATCTAAATTTGGTAGCTTTGTTAGGTAATATGGTAGCTTTGTTAGGTAATTATTTTAATGTAGGATTTAAAGGAGAAAATATAAGGCTTTGTTTTCCTAGTTGTGTCGATATTCCAATAATTATTGGGCCAGGTCCTCCTATATTTTGATTAGCCCATTAGCTCGTTAGTGATCCTTAACCCTAATCCTACATGTATAAATTCACCATTATAGGTGTAGAAAAGTGGGTTTCTTTCCACCACATTAAACGACAAGGGTTATCTATCTCAAACACAAACTGATGTTCTACTTCATGTGAGGACATTGTGCTCTGGATAAAGGATATTTATATGATTTGTGAGGGTTTTCAACGATCAACAACAATTTTGACAGTAACATATTCAGTTCTAGAGATAATAATCTTGTATGTTTCCTAAACTAATATTTTCCAATTGAAATACTTCAAAAATAAAATAAAATATGCTTTACTAATTAGATGGTCATCCAAGAAATTAAATTCATTAAAATAACAAAGGAATGTCAATTGTTCATTGTCGAAAATCATTGTCCCAATAATGATTATAATACTTTAGTTCAATTGTTTGTCTTATATAATTTGAAAAAAAACTAAATATTTGCTAACTTAAATTATTTATTGGAGCGGGTAGCAATTATGATGGCATTATGATATATAGTTGGCTAAGGAGGACACTTTTAGTTATAATAACAAGATAACACCATTTCACATACTAATGCAATGAATACGATGAATTTTTCTATTTCAAAATGCATGTTTTGTTAAATCTAGGTAAGAAAAGAGGAGATTGATCATCTTAGATTTGGCCATAATAAAAAATTATTAGTGGTATGATGAAACTTAATTTTGTTTGTGATAAACCTAGAGATTGTGTACATCCTCTAACATAAAATTAGTGAAACTTACGTGAAACGTGACAACAACCCTCATTAATATTGTATCAGGATGCATATGATTGATGGACACTCATTTTTTTTAAAAGATATTCTAGCAAATTAATTTTTCGTTTTACATAAGATCTTTAATATTTGTTTTTTAAGAAAATATTGATTTTTTAGTTCAGCTCACCCAATAAATGTCAGAAAATATTTTAAAGAAATATCCATGCAAGTCATAGGACCTTTCGTACAGTATGAGTGTGTGACAACAATGGCGTGTTGATAGCAGACATATTGGTGGTGGTTATGAATTTCAATTGAGTATTGTATATTGATTTATTATGGTATGTTGATAAGACACATATTTGTGATGGTTGTATTAAAAGTTAACGAAAGTAGTTCTGTGATGGTTAATAGTTCAATCATTTGTTGATTGATGTCAATAATAATTGTAAGTCGTAGTTATTGTTTGTGTTGATTGATTGTAGTGATTGATAGTAGTGATGGTTTAGGATAGTAGTTGTGAGTTTTTTTTTGCGGTGTTTTATGATTGTGGACAATTATAGAAATAAACGGAGTAGGGAGATATCGGTGAATGTATGAAGTTTGTGCAATTAATGCTAAGAAATCATAGGTCTTTTGAGAAATATATTCTTTCATATGAGATTAATTTCCTCCCCTTACCATAGTTTCAAAAACTACCGGATTGACTCATCAATATATAAAACAACATATGATATGACCAAACTACGTAAAGTGATTATCTCCTATTTCATCACTATATATTTTTTTTTTACTAAAATTGATAATTCTGTTAATAATATTTGCATAGAGTCATTTTACGTATCAGTGTTATGAAGAGAACAGAACATTTCTAGTTTGGAAATTAATTAAAGTACTAGTTCGATGGATCTAAGTTTTTTTATGATTTTTTCCCGAAGGACATCAACCGTCTTAGGTTTGACCTAATGGAAAGAGAAATAACATTTCTCTGGTGGAAATAAATTTACTTTGTGATAAATCTAGAGATTGCGATTACTTTAAACAATTTCCTTTAAAAGAGAAGCTTCAAAATTGATTTTCCCAAAAAAAAAAAAAAATTGAAATGAAATTCTTATTAAGGGTGTATGTTTTCATCTCACATCCAATTATTTAGTGAATCTTTAAAGATACATAGCAACAATCATCATTGAACTGACTACAAAATTTGATTAAAATTTGTACATAAGGTCAGACCTAGCAATATAAGTAGAAGTAGAAGTTAGTCTTTTTTTTCATGAATAAAAGAGTTTAAAATGGGAAAAACGAAAACAAAATAAACCACACAATCACTTAGACATATTAAGAAGAAATAGATGCCATCGTATTGTGATGGCCAAACCATGACCCTTTAGAATATAAAATATTTACACTCCAATATCTTATGTGTACAACTTCATGTACAAAATATTGATGATACCCACTTAATTCAAATAATTAACTTTTCAGGATAAATTTTGGATAATTTTCTATTCCATAAATTCAACTTGTTTTGGTTGGAGAATGAGATACTACACAAAGATGTGCATTAAGTGCATACTTTTACATTTGAAGTGAGAAGAAAAAAATTGGATCATCAAGAATACTTCTCCTCCATGTGGTTCAATTATCGATTATGTAAGTCCTCTTTTGAATAATATGCATGTTTTCCGGCAAAATATATTTACTACATAAGTTTCCTTTATTGAGATTGTGACAAATTAAATATTTAATAATTGTTGGCATAAAGGTCTACCATCATCTGCAGACAAACAAAAACTTTCAATCTTTAATTGAGGCTTACAATTTTATTGTATATGGGGATGTTCGTGAAACAGAGCGGAATTTGAGACAAAGTAAAGAAACATTGAGGGTTAGGTAAGAAAATTTTATTATGATATTAATGAAATTGACTCTATGTATGCAGGTTCGTTAGATGTGTTTAATTTGCAGGTGACACCGAGACGTAAACCACATATTCGAGTTAACAAGTTGATCAAACATTATATAGCTGGAACATATACTTAATCTTGCAAGGGTGTTTACATTAAAGATCGGCGAGATGTTCACTACTTAACTGAACGTGTCGTCCCTTCAAATATTGGTAAGAAAATTTAAGGAAGTCACAATGAAACATATAATTTCTCTATATAATTGTAATGTTATTGTCATTTTCAAGCTCATTGGTCTTTCCCTGTTTAATTTTTATAATTTTGTAAAAATCTTATGGCTAGAGAAAAAGTGAAAAAGGGTAAACGAATATTTATATGGACCTCAACAACACTTGAGAAATGAAACAACACATATGGACTCGGTAGATTCTGCATTAAGGAATCCATTACAGTCCTTTTTTTACCTTTGGGATTCGGAGCTCATACATTTAAAAGAGAGGACAACAAAGAATGTTTCAGTACCAGATACTGTGGAATTGGAGAGGGAGGAGTAGGCTACTGACTTGGTGAGATGGCACAAAGATATATTGGAAGCTCAGAAGAAGGTCGGGGGTTAATGAGCAGCTGAGTCCATTTATTTTGAGAGCTTGTATGAGTGAAGCTTCTTTCAACTCAATGCCTGTTTTTGTAGGACATACTAGAGGAGGTGATGTTCTGATGGAGTCTCAACCTCTAAATACTACACCACAACCTTCTGAGGGGATTCATGAGGTCTCATTTAGTGCGCCAGCCACTACTGCCACCACTATTAACGTTTTGGAAAACACAACAACTTCACCACCATTTACAGACTCTGAAGCCTAGAGAATCAGTGATATAAACTACTCTAGTACTATAAGTGTTGTACTGTGTCTCTATAAGAGTGATAAAACAGTTGCAACAATAAAAAGTGACTATATATATTATATTTTATTCGACATCAACGTATCTTTGGTTTTAATGATGGTTGAGGAATCATATATGTCAATGTATGCATATGAATATTACAACTATGGTTAATATATATGAATAAAACTTGATATTCATGAATTGACCGTAAAGTTCTCTGCCATGTGGATGCGAGCATTTTCTGCATCATTAATGATTTGTTGATGCATCTAGAACATGTCTTTTTTTCACGGTGTTGGGGATTAGAAAAGGATCATATACTATTTTTGAATTTAGACCACTTGACTTATAAGATTATGCAAATTGAGTAAATAGTTCATTGTTCCATAATTTTGAGTCAAAATTAAAAGAATTGTTCACTTGTTCTATTCATATCATGCCTCGAGCCTACACCCTAGACATGATTGTCCCTTAGAGACTGTTGTTGGATCCAAATGTATCGTTTGTTTAGAATAACTATTATTAACATTGCTCTATGGTATACACAAAGCTTTAATAGACGATCTTTTCAATCATTTAAAGAAAACTCCCAAACATTGTATAAAAATACTCGACATCAAAGATAAGTTTCAATGAAAAATATGAGAAAAATACAGGAAACAATCAAAATTTGTCTATTCATAGAGCCTCTAAAATACAAAGATAGGTGGTGGAATAAGACTAATAACACCTCAGAATAAATTACTATTAAATTGAATAATCATCTAGAGTACTCTGAAAGTGTGGAGGTCTCACAAAAAGTTGTCGGAAAGTTGATTGATCTCAACATAGAATCTTTTGATGATCATGTACATGTATATGTAGAATGAAATAATTCCGATCGAATAATATCAATACATTAAATGTATTGTACGTAATATGGCTGAATAAAAGAATTATTGAATTAATAACTGAATATAACTCAAGAAAAACAAGATTTGAACAAGTAGTGAAAACTATTTGTTCCATTACAATAAGATATGCAGTGAAAGAAAGATGAAAATAAAAAAATTTACTATGTTGGTAAGATTCTATAACTCACAACTTACATTATGATTCATGAAATGAAACAACATTCCACTGAAGTTGCAAGGACCATCCTATACCTTACAAAGGAATATGATGCTCACTATAAGTATGGATCCATCCCACATGACTTACAAAGAGGTATTGAGGACTCACCCAAAAGTCTGTACAATCCTATCCTACATAGACTACGCATTTTATGGGGTTTTTAGTTAAAAATTGTCTCTTACCCAACCCTGTGCTCAATACAACTCCCAAAATAATTAATATCACTAATGTTCAATAGTCCTATTTTAGAGAATTTACCTTTACATTACTAAAATGATTTTTTTACAAAAAGAATCAATTATGTTCTCTTATCCTAAATTAACAAATTATGTATTTTGAAGGAATGCTCATGGACTCCTTTCAAAGTTCTAAGTCAATATATAGGGAAAACACATACAAAACCTTTAAAATATGACTTTTAGAAAAAGTTCTCAATAAATAGGGTTCTTGTGAAAATACAAGAATCTCAATGCATAAAATATCATAATTTATGATAAAATAAATTAGAATACCGAATAAGAACACAATTCGTGTCTAGAATTTTATTGAGACTTTAGCTAGAATATTAAATTGAACTCTTACTGACAACAATTAGATTTAGGGAGTGAGGATGAACTTAGTCCATAACGATGATTAGCCTTAAATACATGGAAGAACAAAGTTCTTGACAAAATTTGAAGAACGCTTGAAAGCCCTACCTTTCTCCTCGTAGATCCTTGATTTAAGACGTAAGCATTAATGAGAGTAATATAGTGATAAAATTCTTGGAACAAATTGCGAATAAAATTTGGAAATCAATGACAAGAAAGAAAGATAGAAGAGGAGATACCAGAGAAGGAACAATTCACAACTAAAGGATGTATTAAATCCTAAAACCTCCAATTACAATTACTAAACAAACACCTAATCAATATAAATAGATTGAACCAAGAAAAGAAAATCAAAATCAACAAAAAATGTATATTAAACATAAAGACCTCAATCGATTAATCCAAATCCAGCACTAAATCTCTTAAGAAGACCTCAAGGAAATAGAATCTTCAAGTAACCCCGACGTCTAAACAAAGTTCAATAGATGTTTTACCAAGCTTGCAAGCCTCTCAAAGGATATCCAATTCATAAATCATTCATTTTTAAAACAGACTACCTAAAAAGAACACCCAAACTAGCTATTTATAATTTTAGGCTATTACATAATTAGAAGCCCAAAAGAGTCGCAAAAAGGATAAAGGGTGAGCTTGGTCGAGCTCACCTAACGAACTCATTGGATCGCCAACTAGGTCGGAGACGTGAATCTTCCTTGGAAGAATTTTGTTATGTTTAGCGATCTAAGTCGTGATAGCCAAAGGAACTCGGCAAGTCCCCAAATGACCGCCAGCTCACCGAATGTGGAAGCTTCCTTGCACCTACCTTGAACTTTAGTAGAGCTTAGATCCCTCACCTAAGGCATTAGTAAAGTCGCCGAAATTATCTCCTTTAAGTCAGGTAGCACATAACAACTTCATACCTAAGTGCAAAGTCATAAATAATGTTAACCCAAATTAAGACTCAATCCAATGCACAAGCTAACTTTAAGAAGGTAATTATTCCCAATTCATGAGCGGGGTATTGTACAAAAGTATTCTCCACATAAATTAGCAAACATACCTCATTCAAGCACATAGGATCAAGTAATAACACAAAATAAGAATCACATGAAATAAAGGTGTTACTACCATACTCAACACAATTTAGACCAGCATTGGGTTAAATGGGATGGAATTGTATAGCCTCGAGTCAAGGAGTCTCTCATTTTCTCTATTGAATATACGATTAACATAAAATATGATACATACACAATCATGAGTATAATCCATCATATGCAAATAGATGATAAATAAAGGTGTCGTGCACATTGGGGTCATCTAAGGTTTTCCTATGTGCAAGATCACAACTAGGTTCAAGGATCCTAGTACTCATTAAATCACAAGAAGGAACACACACAAAGAGATCATAGAGAATTTAAGATAAATTTCACCTTCTTTTGAAAAATAACTCCTACCCCATAAGATGCACAATCAAAAAGATCACACTCAAAGCAATACTAAAGAAACGGGTCTAGGAATTTACCCTTCCCCATACACAACGTAGGCCCCTCAAGTAGATTGTAAACTTTCAACAGGGACTTTCCATCATAGGGAAAGGTTTCAATAGATTCATCCATATTATGCATGTCATGTCGACTAAGCATCACTACACAAGCGCCACAATTCAAGTCATTACCGGCGTCAAAAGGAAAGGAAATCTATAAAAATGTATCAAGTACACCCCTTTTTGTCCGATTGGCACTCTTATCATATACAAACATACTCCACTCAAAAGGGTGAGCATCATATTTGTAAACAGGTAATAAAGAAAGTTGTCTAGCAAATAATTTCATCTAAGATGTTTTCATAGGTATGACTACTAAGAGGCTCAAAAATCATTGGTCATACCATTATGAATTGGAACACACCAAGAAGAAGAGATAACAGGAAACGAATAGCACCTTCCTTTATATCATAATCCTTCCCCACAAGAGTACTCTCATCTTCCAAGAAGAGATTTCCATCTTTTGGAGGGAAATATTCACACTATAGTGGGTTACTATAAAAATCATACCTATCAAGACCTACACTACTCTCATGATTCACACCACTAGGTACTTCACTAGGTGTGATATCATCATATTAAAGCAATATATTGTACTTTAAGAGGGAATAATCAACCACCATGGGAGGATTAAAATATGCAAGTTCACCTTCAAAAAGACACATATAGTTTTTTGAAACATTATTAAGCATGTGATCTCTATGAGTAAAACAAGTAATAGAATCTTCAATAAAAGACACACTCAAGAAGTCATTCCTATTCGAATGATTAAAATCATCAGCAATTTTACCAAATTGAGGATTCTCAATGACATCACAATATTCCTCATTTAGTGAACTACACAGACGTGCAAGTTGATCAATACAATTATCACATGTTAATGAACTACCCACTAATGCACGGGTGTCAACCTCGGTTGGCACAACCCAATTTTACTAAAAGAAGTAATTCGGTCATTAATAGTGTCAATTAGTGTATCCACACTCTCGACATGCACAATATCAACACATGGTAAAGAAAAATTAGACTCACATCAAGACAAGCTATTACAGTTTGTTCATTTGTAGTTGTAAGAGTATCAAGTTTAGTAATTGTACCTTGACGTTCACAAGAAAGTTCTTTTTTACCATGGAATGACACCTTCACAAGAATTTTGAGACACCCCAAATGTTCATCCATCACACCTTCAATTGTAGGCTCTTTGTTGGGAACTCGTGTTCCTTTATTCATACTTCTTGTACCTATATAAGAACCCTTACAAAGTGAAGGATAAACAAAAAAGGTTAGATTAAGATTGAGGTAACCCTCTCGCTCACTCAACTTAACATCTCATTTTCCAGTAAAGGTTTCGATATTCCTCTCCCTTACTCCTTTTAATCCTTTGTCTCGCATTTTTCACCTTATGAGGAGGAAATAGATGTGTTCCCCATTGATTCACAACATACCTGGAACATTATTTCTTATTTGAAAACCTATGTTTGTTAAACCAATTGGCTCCCAAAAATAAGTGATAAAATTCCATTAGTATTACATCACACTAAATCTCCTAATAGTATTCAGTGCGTATGAAAGTAACCTTTACAACATCGGTAATGTTGCATCCCTCTCAATTAGGCAACTGTAGATGTAGTGATGTAGTTTAGATTGCAACGATCATCGAGGACAAGATAAAACCCCAAAGATCCTTTAATGTCAATCTTTCTCCTATGAACTTGACTTATTGTGTCAACAATATAAAGCATTCTATACCCTTTTGGCATATACTTGAAGCTCATAAGCCCTTTAAATTATATCCATGTCAAATGGTTAATATTTCCATTGAGTTTACGAAGCCATCCTCCATGTTTCCACCAACTTAATGCAAGAACTTTAAATTGTTCAAAGGCAAATAAGGATTACAAATCATGGTTGAGGAAATTCCGCTCACATTGACACTCCTAGTCAAGATATGCATCGGAATGACAATTTCCTTCAAAAATCGGAAGACCATCTCTTTTGGTACCGAGAAACCTAACACATACCCCATATATGTATTGGTTCATATATCTCAACAAGTGTGCATTAAAATGAGAAATGTAGGATGTAGTATCCTTAGACGTAATATATTCACATTCTCTTATTCCCATTGAATGAAATGACTTAAACTAATGTAACCATACACACCTCTTTGACTAGGGAATGGAATATCACAATCTAAAGATTATGAATATTCACAAGCCCTAGGGGCTCTCTCCTTATAATTCTTATATAAGAAAGTATTATACCTTGCCTAACCATTATCCTTAGAATGGGAAGCGTAATATGTTCCGTCACCATCATAGGAACCATCTTCACTCTTGAAGTGGGAGTAAGTGCTTTCACATGCTCCATCATCATCATAGGAGAGATAACAAGGTTCTTCGTCCTCTCTAACGTCGCTATAAGAACTATGATTACCATCTTCCTAATATTCTCCTCTGAAATAGTAGCTCTTATTCCCATTTAGATTTTTATTATGGATATGACCATAACCTCCATAATTACCATCATCTTCACATTCACAGCCCCTTTCATTACAATCATAGTCTCGCATATCATTGTCACATGATTCCAAGGCTATTGATGACATGCTTCCTCGTAACTTTTTTGTACATATAAAACTAGAAAACAAGGTTAGTAGTAAAATATCCTCACCAACACTCACATTTTCTAACCTTTGAAGACCTCAGAAATTGGCTTGGCTAATATTGAACCTTGTTTCAATCTGGTGGTACACAAGTGTCAATTAAGCTCTTTGTCGGAATAGAATCTTGTTTCATGAAGGACAGACTAATAAACAACTAAGTAAGGACATTTAATAGTTTTAAATTACTTTTTAGAATCAAAGAAGTGAGTAGGAATCAAGGAAAATTAGAGTAGCAAGTTAAAATATGAGATTGGTTATAAAATAAAGCTTGGGTGTCCAAACATGAACTTTTGTTTTCCCAAAACTGAAATTCACATCTCCAACTTACTCCATGTATCTCGTCGGGTCAGCTTGGTGAATCGTTGTAGTACCCTTACCTCGCCAAATTTTCAGAGAGGCAAATTCATTTTGCGAGCTCATCTCCCATTGGGGGAGTTGCCGAATATGTTTTGTAAGTGACACTTCGCTAGACCAATGGACCTTCCAGCATACTTGCAGCCTTTATTTTTCACTCATTGTGGTCCCCATGTACTTCCTTGACCTAGTACTTGCCCCTTTTGGTAAATTCCTTTTTGAACAAACATAAGTATTCTTTTCTTTCCTCATCTTTTAGGATCAAACACCTCCTTTTTATGATTATCCTCCTTGAAAATTTGAATATCCCCAAGAACACCATGAACAATTGTTAAGATCCAAAATAAAGTCCTCAATAAATTTAGCTAAGAATTTCACGAAAATTGGAATACAAGCTCCCCTTGATGTAGGTAACAAACCCAATGCTTTTTATCTTTCAATTCCTTGCCAAAACCTTTAGATTTCAAAACCCATTTCCTTCTTTTTATATCAAGTCAGAAGAACACCGTGAAGATTAAGAACACTCAATTTTCCAACCCAATGGATTTCTACTCTGTTTTCACCCAATTTTAAGATATAAAATCCTAAGGATATAGAGATCCAAACCCGATACCCAAGATTCTCCAATTCCACCTAGATCATAAAACAAACTTGAAGTTCTTCAAGCTTCTATAGTCAACAACGGTCGATTCTTCAATCCCACCCCACACTTCACCAGATCTAAAACATAGACTCAAGTAACGCAAGGGAACACTAATCTAACCTAAGAAACATCAAACAGACTCAAATCAACAATATATTTTTGGGGTTTTCTTGAAAACATTTTTTGGATTTTTTTAATGAAAAACCCAAGAATAGAATCGTAAGAACAAATCTAAACTCAGCTTTGATACCAAATGATTTATTTGTTTCCATGAATGATGAATAATAATGCGGAAAGCAAAGACAACAAAGAAAGTTAGAAGAAAATATACTAGAGGTGGAACAATTGACAACTAAAGGATGTATTCAATCCCAAAACCTCAAATTACAATTAAAAATGACCTAATCAAGATAAATAGATTAACACTAGAAAATTAAACCGAAACGACCTAAATTTTTATTCAACCTATATACCTCAATGGATATATCCGACTCAAGAATCTAGTCTCAGATGAATATCTCAAGGAAATTGAATCAACAAGCAACTACCATTTCTAAATAATGTTTAATAGAAGCTTCACCAAGCTTTCGTCTCTCAAAGGATTTCCAATCTATCAATCATTCATTTTAAAAATATTCTACTTAAAAAGAATACAAAAAATAAATATTTATATTGTTAGGCTATTACATCTAAAAAGGACAAAAAATTGCCCAAAAAGGATAAAGGGCGAGCTGGGTCGGGCTCGCCTAACGAACTCGACAAGTCGCCATCAAATTCTAGGATGTGACCCTGCATTGGAAGCATTGTGTAAAGTTCGGAGATCAGGGTTGTTCTCGCATAAGGAAATCAAAGAGTCATCGATTGACCTCCAGTTCACTGAATGTGGTAGCTTCCCTATAGCTCCCTCAATCTTTAGGCGAGCTTTGATCGATCGCATAAGCCATTAGGTTAGTCATTGAAGTGGATTCAGATCGCTGAATGAGGCAACTTCTTCACTCTCACTTTCTTGCTTCGTTAGACCTCCTATACTCAAACCTATCACCTAAACATGGTATTGCTCAATTGGGAGCTCCTTCCAAGCGTGTATAATACTATTCAAGCATTGAACCTCTTATCTATCATTAACTCAAGCTCAAGACCCTCCATCTTTGTGAACAATATGTCACACCCCGAGCTACTCCCGAGACGCGAACCATGCTGGCATGATCATGATCATGCTAAAGATAATAAACTAATGCGGAAGCTAAATCATAATTTATAATGAAAAGATGGGGAATACCTATATTCTAAAACTGAGATAATATGAAAAACTGATGAGTTTAATATAAAAAAGTTATTAACTCAACACTAGGATGAAACTAACTATGTCTGAAAATAGCCTCTAACCGACTAGAAATGCTGGGACAGGCCCTAGCTAAGTCTAGCAAAAACTTAAAATAGAAAACTAAAATACTAGAAATAACTCATGATGATTTTCCTTATAGAATGAGGACTCACCACTAATTCTGCTTAACTAAAGATCGGAAATCAATCTAAGCGTGATCTGGATGCTAAGAACCTGAACCTACATCACAAGAAGATGTAGCGCACATATGCGTTAGTACTTGAAAGGTACTGAGCATGTATGATAGAGTAAAGCTGAACTAAACATAACTGAACAAGCACAAAAGCAGGTAAAATGTTCTTAAGAAGATATACTGAATGCTCAGATAACTGAATGCAATGACCAATTTATAAGATGCTGAAACTGAATACTGAATATAGTGATAAATGGTAAATGTCTGACTGAACTGTGGGAGCTACTAAGAATAGATAATAAAATGACATGATTTAGATGTGGAGTTCGATGTATACGCCCCATCATGAGGATCCAATATACTCTGCCAGAGGTATAAAGGCATGATGGCGTGATCACTAAGCTGTTGCCCACAAAGGGGACTTACAACCTATTTGGCTAGTAGTTCTGGGACTATTTTGGTACGCTGAACCCTAGTCTAACTTGGTATTATGTACTCCCAATGAATTAAGTAATTCAGACATTATGACTGAATTTGTATAAATACTGGATATCTCGAAACTGAACATGCAAATTGAGAATGCAACAATTAATCTGATATATATGCATTAATAACTGAGGATGGTATAACTAAATAACTGAAGTATCTGACCTAGCATGTGTAATTCAAGAACTAAATAATACATAGCTAGAGTTCTGAAATTCATGCAATAATATGAGTAGTAACATGGTAATTTGATTTGTAACATATAACTACCGAATTCATGATATTCTGTTGAAGTTCTAGAAACCCTAGGTTTAATCATGATAAGGGAATCAAGAAACTGTCTCAAAACCAGGGACCCAATGGGTGAAAGTAACCCATTAGTAAAATCCTACATACCTGGTGATGAAATCCAAGGAGAAACATTTAGATTTTAGGCTGGAACTGCTGGAACCTTGTTTTGTTCTTGAACTAGGGTTCTTGACCTTTTTCCCCTTTCTTGCTTCTAATTTTCTAAGTTTTGATTTATGATTTCCACTTAGGTAAGTTATTGTTATGTTTCTAGGATTAAACTAACTAAAATGTGATGATTTAGGGTAAAAATGATGTATCTTATGGGTTAAGCAAAGTAGAAAAAGACCAAAAGACCCCTAAGTTAGTTGTTGTCTGACTAAACAATGACTCGGACTGACGGGCCACCGTTCAGGCGACGGTCCGTCGTTTGGGTCTTTAAGTTGGGTCTACTAGACATTCCTTTACTAAAACGGGCATAACACCTTACTCGGAGGTTGGATTTTACCAAACTCTATGGCAATGGAAAGATAATTTAATTATCTATCTTGTGACAGGTCATAGGACACCTAATTCATTTTGTGGTAAAAGTTATGACCATTTGAAGTTGACCCAACAATATTCTCCCCCTAATTGAATGCTAACTTTCACCTACGGTCAGACCTACAGACTGTAGATCAAACGACGGTCCGTGTTGGTCATCC